>JBBPSN010000032.1:13055-68166 GCA_038093615.1 Austroboletus olivaceoglutinosus | reverse complement strand
CGCGCCGTCGCGGTGTACGAAAAAGCGTGCGTCCTGTCGTTGTGTCTGGTCTCTTTGAATGACGGACGCGTTCGCAGGGGGTTCGTGCTCGAAGGACGAAAGCGGGCGTGTGTCTGGCTAAATGATCGTTGGGAGGACGTCTTGTTGATGGGCATCCTGCGAGACGAATGGATACAACGCATGTCTATCCTCGACCAATGACGAAAAGAAAAAAAAAAGGATACATCAGTGCACTGTATGTAATAACAAGATGGCTCGTGTATACGTTACAGGTGACGCTCCCAGTCGCAAATGAAGAATAAAAGCAAAAAAAAAAAAGATACAAAACGTCATACCACGTCCGTGAAATAGTCTGCCAGCGACTCCTGCATCTCCTTCAACTTGCCCGCCGTCGCGACCAACGCGCTATCCTTGCACCACGGCATCGCGTCCAACAACCCATGAACCGGTATGTCGCGCTCGATAAACGCCTTGAGCGTGCTCTCCGCAAGCATCATCTTGCCAATCACGTCCGCATACTGCAACGGCAGCCCATTCTTGCTCATATCCACCGTCGACCGCCAGAGCCCCGCCCACGCCTGCGTACATCGCACCTGCGCGCTCCCCGTACACCGCGGATGGTGCTGCAACATCGGCGGCTCGTTCGCCAGTCGCTCACACAACCGCCCGAGCGCATAGTGCCCCGACAACAACCGTATCCGGTGCGTCCGCGTCAGCTGCGCGTCCGCATCCCACACCTCGCGGCCCTGCAGCAGCATCGCATGGTACGCCAGCCCGAGCAACGGACGCAAGCTGAGTCGCTCCGCGATGCCGATTGCGAGCGCCACGTCCTTGCTCGACGCGATGAGCCGTTTCCACCGAATCGTGGCGGCCTCGAGGAGATCCCGCTGCTCGCACAACGACGCAAGCTCGGTGAGCTGGACCAAGTTGGGACCTTCGGCGTCGTCAATGTGCGCGTGCATCGGACGCATGTAGATCGTCTTGAGTTTATCGAGCGCCCAGCTCTCGATCGCGCGGAACTCGTACTTGTGTGTGATGCGTGCGAGGTTGAACAGCTTGAGACTGATGGCCTTGCTCGCCATCGCACCTTCCAACTCGTGGGGTCTGTAACGGGTATAGATCAGGTTTTTTTGTTTTGTTTTGATGAGGCGCTCGCCAGCGTGCAGAATATGTACGTACAGGGCGTACAGGGCCCACAATAGGGACCGGAACTCGTCTGCGGTGTCCCCTTGAAGCCGAATCGGATTGTCGTCGCTCTGGCCCTCTGGGCCAACAGTGGCGCCCCCGTT
This sequence comes from Austroboletus olivaceoglutinosus, assembly GCA_038093615.1. Lineage (NCBI taxonomy): Eukaryota > Fungi > Basidiomycota > Agaricomycetes > Boletales > Boletaceae > Austroboletus > Austroboletus olivaceoglutinosus. The sequence goes on along the minus strand of JBBPSN010000032.1, from coordinate 66,877 downwards.
GCCCGTGCTCGAGCGCAGGTCCGAGTCGAGGGAGAACATGCTCTCAAACGTCGACTTTTCTTTTGTCAAGGCCGAGCGGTGCACCTGTGTGGCCATGAGCGTGATAGGACGGACACCAAGATGAGAAGAAATGACCTTGAACAGCGTGTTTTCGACGAACAGGACCGTGTTTCCATCCGAATAGTAATAGGTCGGATCCCTGTTCGGTGTGGGGATGGACAGGTGAAGCTGAAGCTTGGGCGTGGACGGGCTGACATCGCCCGAGTGCATAAAGGTGTTTGTGAGGTAGACGTCCGGTGGAAAGTGCGCCATGATTTCACTTTCAGGTCGACGTTTCAACGATGAAACAGAGCGGGGCTGACAAAAAGTCCTGGTGGGAATCCCACTTCATAGATAAGATAATGTCCCCCACTCCAATCAAATCTACTACCGCGTATATACCTCCCACCAATCTGCGCCTCCAAGGGCGCTCAAAGTAAACCAACGAAAAGTTGGCGAAATCATAGCGAGTTTCGCAAATGCTATAAAAAAAGAGCTCGGATGCTAAAGAGCGAAGAGAGCGAACACGATCAGGGATGCATGCGATAGCCGAACCAAAGGAGGGGAAAGTTCTAGGAAGCAAAAAAAGTACATGCGAGGATCGAAACGACCGTTATTCGTAGGCTTACATACAAGGTATGAATTGCTTTGGTGCATTCCCCGCATACACAAAATATTGAGATGAACGACACGCTTGGTCGCGCTGACGGATACATGGATTCCAAATGAAATTGATTTTTAGTTTTATCATGCATCATGACTCGAGGGCCTTTAGCTCTGCAACGAGTCGCTGTGACGACAGAAATTAAAAGACAGGTCACGCAAAGAGCGCAGTACCGACCTCGGCTTCCTTTACAAGATGCGCTGGGTCAATGTCACCCGCTTGTGCTTGTTGTCCGAGCTTGATGCCGTACTCGAGCAATTGTTTCATATAGTAGGGATTAATAATGGTTTCGTCGCTCGCCAGCAACGCCTTTGCTGGAGGGCGTTCCGCTGTCAAAAACACTGAGAAAGTACCATCGCGCCCAGACCAATCGCACTTACGTTCCCTCATGGCTAACCATTCCTGCTCCAAAAGTTCAGGTATCGTGGCTCTTTCCTTGGGATGCCTCGCCAAACAGCTCCTTATCCCGCGGACCACATCAGCTCTGACAGGCCGTCTCAAATGATCGAGCTTCTTCCGCTCCCCACTCTTGTTGACCAAGCTAGGAGTGCTCCACTCTGGGAATTCAATCTCGTGCGCGAGGTCCGGGATAGCTTTCATCTTCTGATAGACCGATAGATGTTGGAAAGGAGGGTGGCCATAGACCATTTGGTACAGGATGCAGCCCAGGGACCAGACATCGCTGGGTCGGCCGACTTTCAGGCGTCGCATGCCTTCGGGTAATTCAATAGCTTCAGGCGACATGTAGTTGACCGTGCCAATCTAAATGCAACTCAGTCATGTACGTCAACATGCTGTCATAAACTCAATACCTGATGATCTCGTTGAATGTTCGTCGTGTCGTTCGCAATAGCATTAGCGATACCAAAGTCGATCAACTTTAACTGCCCTCGCACGAGCACAAAATTTGCTGGTTTCAAATCCGAGTGCACAATCTTCTCTTCGTGTATGACATGTACCGCTTGTAGCATCTAAGTTCGATTCAGTCATGACCCGGCAGGCGAAGAGACGCGGGCTTGAGCATACCTGCTGCCAATAGTATGAAATCCACACCATATTCAGGGGTTCCTTTTGTTGTTCTTGTAGGAGCTTGGCCAGATCGACCTCTCCGCATTCCATCACCAACATAAGATGTCCCTTGCCACCGCCAGGCCCGGACTTGACCTCCGAGTCAAACAACTGGATGATCCTATTATTTCCTTCGAGCCGTTTAAGTAGTCCAATCTCGTTCATATACCCACTGATGGTCTCTGAGTCAGCCTTATCAAGGGAGACACGCTTGATGGCGTAAATCTCGTTTGCCGCATTCATCACGCGGTAAACTCGAGAAGAGCCGCCTTTACCAATAAGATCGAGACGCGCGTATACTTTCTTATTTACCACGATGTTGTGATTGCGTACTGGGACAGCAACGGAGGCAGCTGGCACAGGCGGTGGTGGTACCGGCTTCACCCGTTCCCGCTGAATGGCTTTAAGGTCTGGTTCGCTCTCTCCAGGGTTTTCACCAGCTGCCCAAGTCTTGCCATTCTTCTGAACCCCGGTTCCAGGTGGAGGCGCTAGAGAACCACTTGTTGTTGGGGGTTCCAGAGCAGTCGGACTACGTCGGTGGTACACTTGACCCTGTACTTGGGGCTGTAGCTGGATGACAGGAAACGGTTGCTGCTGTTGTAAAGCCCTGCTTTTTGGCGACACGCGCACTGGCAGGTATTCGACAGCGGTTGGAGATTCAGCAGGAACTGGATCGAGACCAAGCGTACGGATAGTGTCTGAATCGCGTCGAGCGTGGGTTTGAACCTGCGAACGAAGGTGATGTGCTTGCGACATGTGCGTCGGGGAGGGCGACTGGCGGGGCTGTTGAGGAACTGCTTCGGGGGCAACATCTGCCACCTGTCTTCGAGGGTATTCGGCAGCATATTCTACATATCAAGCCTGTGAGTCAACCGATAAACCTGGCCGATTAAACCTGGCCTAACCTTCTTGCTCCATCGGAGCACGCCGGATACGTGCAGAGTTCAAACCAAGACTAGACCCCGGCCTAGAGGAATATTGGTTCTGAGTGGCCAGTATAGCTGGCTGACCACCAGGGGAATATCGCTCTTCCGCTGGAGGTAGGTCTGAGGCGTATACTTTGAGAAGTTGTTCGGAACGTACCGCCAGAAGCATCACTCAGGCTTGCGGATCGCCGTGGACGCGTGCTTCTCGGTTGTGTAACAGGGGGTGCGTAAGTCCGGTGTCGAAGCAGGCCATTCACAGGTTGTGGCTCTTCTCCACCTATAAGTGGGCATACATTAGCATATCACATCATTTCAAGACGGGCACTGACCCGTGTCGGTTTCCTCGCCCGTATACTCGTAGGCGATTTCGTTCTCGCTTCCCTCATGTTCGTTGATTTTATCAAATCCAGCGCCACTAGCGCCGTATTTCGCGCCCATCAACACGCGACCGGCCCGGCTAGGTCCCGGCATAATCTGCCGCCCCGGTTGTAGAGGGGGGCGGGATAAACCGCCAGTACCTGACAGAGAAGAAACGTAGCCACGGGTGGGTAGTGCAGAGATTGCGCGGCCATCGACTTGGGAGAGGGAGGCAGAACGACTGACGAGTCTGGGTGACGAGCGCCTTGTCGCACCGCCATCGGATGATGCGCCATCCGGGGCATCTGGAGAAGTGATCAAGTTTTCCTTGTCCTCTTGAACATGCAAGTCCCATTCGGTACGTGCACGAAGCAAGATATCATCCCGTTCCTCAGCTTGTTGAGTATCTCGATGATCATCGAGAGGTATGCGCTGCGGCCGGCCGATCTTACGGCCGGTTCCACGCGGACCGTTGGATGTGGGTGCTCGGAGGGCGGATTGCGCGGCCGGGGTGAGTGCGGCTGGGCCCGATGTAGCACGCTGGAAGGATCGTGCTGAGCTGGCAGCGGTTAGGGACTGGTGACGATGCTGGAGTTGGTCGGGGATGACAGTTGGCTGTGAAGGGTAGCTCTCGGAGCGCGAGAGGGAGTTGCGACGGGGATGGTCTGGGGAGTTGAGGGATGAGGGAGATGGGGGTTTGACATGAACATGGGAAGGGATATGGGCTGATGCTGCGGGAGGCGACGATGAGGGTGGTTGTTTGTGTACGAGAGGGCCATCAAGGAGAGTATCATGAGGAGTGGGCGGACTGGATTGGTTGGAGCGAGAAGAGCCTTTGGAGATGCGGACATAGTTGCCAGCGGAGTCGAGTTCGTAGTCGAATGAGAGCTCGATGATAGAGGAGTCGTCTGATGGAGAATTAGAAAGGTGCCGGTTGTTCTTGGGCGCGTCGAGAGCTGTGATTGGGGGTGTGCGAGGTGGCGAGACGCGATGCTCGCCGTTCGTTGGCGATATCGTCCGGGAAGCTGAGGAAGGGACCATGGAGGAAGACAAGTGAAGTCGACTTACGCGGCTGATTAAACGAAATAAGAACGACACGACACGTCGGGGACGTCGACGACGATGACGACGGATGCAAAGAAATTTCTTTATATTGTGTCTCGTCGATTTCGAACCGACACGAGGCAGCTACGCGGTCACGTGAACGGTTGTAAATGCCATATGGCGGTGCTACGCCTTCGCTCTAATCCCGACCACTGCAGGACTCTCGAGCCAGCGCCTTGTCGGAGGCCATGGTCTTCGACGTACGTATCCGTTTGCTCACCAAGGGATTCTTGCTTCTAGCCAGTACCCTAGGACCCTGTGACTCTCGTCGCACTCTGTATGAAAATGTCTAATTTGTTCTCGAGTGCTCTAATATGAGCCACTCTGGAGATTAGCTGCGATTGAGGCGAGTAGCTCCATTCAAATTACGAGTGGATTGTTTTCTCTTCCGTAATGGCCGCTGGCTGAAGACCACACTGACTGTTCCGATGCACAGCAACCTGCGATCACAAAGCAACTGTTAGGTCAAGATATATCTTGAAATTGTTTTGCTGTGCACAAGGCAATTCGTCAGCAAGACACAGTGCCGTGATCAAGACATATCCGAGGAATTAATCCATTGCCATTTCAGCCGCAAACATTGGCGAGCGTGTGGTACATGTGATAACTAGTTTTCTGCGTTGCCTATAAATAATGAATATGCTAGGAGTAAGACGCTAAGAATACCGAGTCGAGATACATTTAAGACGCTTGTGCGACCTGAGCGCCTTCACCCGTTTCTGCGGATTCAAAGGGCGCATCTCTTTCCGCGTCCGTGGCACCTGGAGCTTGCATTTTCTCTAGCTCCCTGGCAACAAACTTGACGTGGGCGTTGTGATTCATGGTTGCGTTCAACACACCCCTGCAGCGACGATTAGACATGAGCCAAGAACCTAAAGGGGCTACTATAAAACCTCGTCTCACCTGACGATACCCTTGGAATTGATGACAAACGTGGTGCGCGCATCTGTCAATCCCAACATACCCCGTCCGACCTGATATGCATTGTGCGCTTCATGGTTCGTATCACTCAACACGGGATACTGCACAATAGTCTGCGTCACGATCCCGCGGTGGCTCGCCTTTTGGGAGAAAACTCACAGGAAGCTTGTGCTTGTCGACAAACGCTTTCTGCTTTTCTACGGGATCGGAACTGACGCCGACAACCTGAACATCGCATCGTTTGTATGTTTCTTGTTCTAATGTATGTGAGTACGGACGTCTCGCGATGAATTGGCGCATACCAGCGAGGGCATCACGGAATTGACATGCTTCGCGGGTGCAGCCATAGGTTCCTGGGCAGCGGAAGCGTATGAGATCAGAACGAGATGACAAAGTCCCCACACTTGCCCGACTCGGGGTAGAAGAACAATGCGGTTGGCCTCCCCCCCTGTTCAGGAGGGAATTTAAAGGTCTCGCCGTTCGAATCTGGTATGGAGAAGGACGGCGCAGGTTTATCGACGAGTGGGTGTTGAGGAGCCATTCTGAGCGATGATGCAAGCTGTGCTAAAGGCGTGGAGGCAATTGATAATCTCACGGAAAAAGATTATCCCTCGACTGTGACATTTGATCAGACCACTCTGCTGAAAATCTCAGTCGTCATTGATAACATCGACAATCTACTACCACTCAGTAGAGCCATCAGTGCATCATATAAGCCTGCAGTTCCATCCGGTTTTCTCCGCCTCAACACAGGGTCGCCATCTGCCGACAAGAAGAATTCAGCTCGATCCTGAGTGTGTAGACGAGGATAATCGTTGATGAGATGAAATGTCAGCTCGGGCGGCGAAGGTTGGGCTCACCGCATTGTATAAATAAACTTGAGATGATAGACTAACTGATTGGCGACTCACCGGCACCGATCAAGTGGATCTGAAAGCCAGACGAACGTATTTCATAGTTCACAGGGCTTTACACGCTTGGCGAGAGCTGATTTCGGCACGCAGGCAATAGATTTGTGGTTGAGATCTGCCTCTCGTCATCACAGTGGTTGGCAGAATCTCGAGGATGCTCCACGCACTGCTCTTCCTGACATCGGGTAGGAATGCTGCGAAACTTGGAAAAATGGATTATCGTAGAGTATGAGAATGGTCGTACTAGGATCGCACGTCCCAACCCCAGGCGGATACTGGTTATCCATGATCGAAAACACAGCACCCTGAAACAGGTGAAGATACCGCCTCGGATAAGGTGTTTGTACTTCCCATCAGATATTAATGTGAGGCAAAATCCCACCAAAGCGACTTCACAAGGGGAAGCACATTCCCCGAGGACTATATCCGAGTCCGCGCGTATAGACGAACTTGTGAGCATGGAAACATGGTTCGTCCTCCCTTTGATAGCCAGAAATTGCCGAGTCGCACGGAGTCTCACCAATGTCATCATGTCCCCGGATTCGAATGAAGTGCAATGGAACCCGCAGCCATGTCCTCTCGAGAAGCTTTCGCGGCGTGGTAGACAGCGTTATCGACAAGAATTGTGATTTTGTCGCGAGTGAGATGTGAATCGTATGATATTAGGGCCACCAAAATGTGCGAGGTTACTCTAACGTCTGTATGCCTTCTCACAGAAAGGTATAGTTCCTGGGTGGTCTTGCCACGGATACACGGCAACTCGACCGCCATTGTCGTGCTCCTGGGAATGTCGAGCGGGGTTTGGGAGAATGTTTAGGGTTTCGGTGGGCTCATTGCCTCTGAGAACACATTGAGCGGAAGGGGAAAAAAGTTTCCAAAAGGGACATACCAGCGTTCAGTTCTGCAAAGCGTTGACCAACACGCTCGGAGTGTTTGAGAAACTTGTCTGAGCAATTAAGAACACATTGCTCCTTCAAACGGGGTTAGCGTGAATGATGGAGCGAGGAGACGGCAGAACCTCTTTGGAGGACAGCGCCTTGCTGGTGAAATCGTTACAACACGTGTTGAAGCATCTTTCCACGAGACCCGAGTACAGACGCATAAAGTCTTGCATCTAAGAGCGCGAATGAGCGGGGGCCTCTCGGGAGGGTCTGGTTTTCTCATACCTGTTTTTTTTCGATCACTTTTGTCATATGTGCTTGCTCCGCCGAGTTGAATTGTGAGAAATCCATGGTAGACGTGGTCGAAGAACAAGAACAAGAAGCGATGTAAACTTTTGGAGACACGTGTGTACACTTTTGCCGTCACGGAAATGACTCCATCAAGAAAAAAAAACTATATAGACCCCCTCCGCCGAAAGTAAATCCCCAGTCCTCGTCTTCGATGTCTCTCCCCTACAAAGACGCTCTTCAACGTCTCGAAAACAAACGCGTCAGGGCAACCCGGCCCCTGATCCCTCCCCAGATCCTCCAGGAGGACCTGCCGTTGTCAGTGATCATCTCCACCTGTTCTTGATTGCTAACACCGATCCAGGACGTTTCTCTCCGCCAACACCGTCATAGAGGGACGTCGCGCAACTGAAAACATCCTCCATGGGAATGACGACCGTTTGATGGTCGTCGTCGGGTACGGCGCATTCCACGCCGTTGTCCATCGCGTCGCTCATGCAACTCATACAGCCCATGCTCTGTTCACAACGTCGATGCTGCAATCGAGTACGCAAAGCTGCTCAGGCAGTACGCGGAAGAGGCCAAGGACGATCTCTTCATCGTTATGCGTGTTTACTTTGAAAAGCCCCGCACGACCCTGGGCTGGAAAGGTCTCATCAACGACCCGTAGGTCGCACGCCGTCCCTTCAGTTCTATTTTTCTTATACGACCCTCAGAGACATGAACTCGAGTTTTCAAATAAACAAGGGGTTGCGCATAGCTCGCAAGTTGCTAATCGACGTCGCCCAGTTGGGATTGCCAGCCGGCTGCGAGTTTCTGGACACTATCTCGCCGCAATACACAGCCGATCTGGTCTCTTGGGGTGCAATTGGTGCCCGTACGACTGAGTCCCAGGTTCATCGAGAATTGGCGTCGGCACTGTCCATGCCGACTGGCTTCAAAAATTCCACGGATGGCTCAGTAGGCATTGCAATCGACGCCTGCAGAGCCGCTCGAAGTGGCCACGTGTTCCTCTCTGTTGGAAAGGAGGGCTTGAGCAGTATCGTAGAAACCGAGGCAGGTTTTTTCCATCTCGTCCCCGCACTCGTACTCAAATCGAGTAGGGAAATCCCGATGTTCACGTCATTCTTCGAGGAGGAGCCAAGGGCCCCAACTATGCCGCAGAGTACGTGCGAGAATGCCGAGACAAGCTTGTCAAGGCTGGTTTGCCTTGCAAAATCATGGTAGGTAACCTTTCTGAAATCTCGTTCCGATATTTACGCTGCGCACAGATTGACTGTAGCCACGGGAACAGCCAAAAGCAACACCGAAAGCAGCTGGAAGTCGTCGCGGACATCGTGAGTAGACCTGTATGCTTTTCGCTCCCTCCGACTCACTCTCCGTACTCCCAAAGGCACATCAATTGTCTTCCGAGGATACGTCCTCTGCCATCATGGGTGTCATGCTCGAGTCCAACCTTGTCGAAGGGCGACAAGACATTCCTCCCAGCGGACCGGCTGGACTGAAGTATGGACAGTCTGTCACCGACGCGTGCATATCTTGGGAGGTGACTATCCCAGCACTTGATCAGCTGCGGGCAGGTGTGCGAGCCCGCAGAGAGCTTTTGGCGCGGACTGCGGCAAAGGAACCCGTGACAAACAGTGTCAAGCCTAATGGTGTCAATGGCCCCAGCCACGAAACCAATGGGGTGAACGATACGCAGGCGCACTGAGAGCGGACGGGAGACGAACGATTTATGTATCGATATGTACACGTACTGACTGCTAAATTTGTACTTGCGTGGTGGCGGCGCTGCTGGACTGGTACACTAACTATAGTCTTAGACTCCTTGTAAGTTTGTATTTAAGCAAGCCTTTAAACATTGCTCTAGCAGCGAGCCCGCTCGGTAGACTCGGCGCTGCCTATGATGGAACTTTTGTCGATGCCTGGTGCCAGTGTTCGCCGCACTTTCTCGTGTCCATCATGGACGCTAACAGTAAGTCCAACATGGTATACGGTTCGCTTTAAGTTACGGCAACTGAGCTGCCATTATCTAGGTCATCGTCGTCTTCCTTGTGCTGTGGATATTGTCAGAGATTCTACAAAGGGGAGCAGGACGACGGCCCAAAGCTCCTCAAGACAGCCTCCACTTCGCTGCGAGCGACCTCACCAAGTCCGCTTTTTCTCTGATTATCTGGGTCTTCTGGCGGCGGCTCCGAGGCATATACCCTCTATCAACTATCACCGCTTCGACTTTTGGTCACTCTGAAGCACACCTCCCAGCATGTAACGGATCCTTTCACGACCAAGGAGAAAGGCTTCCAATTGCCAGGAGTTCGAGTTGTTCGCATAGCCGTGAACCGTATCCGCGGTCAGGTGCAAACACCTTAACCCTCGGAAGCGTGCGATCGACGCTGTCTATTCTCGTCGTCGCGATTGTATACGCTCTCCATGCTTATGCCGTACGTGTGCCTGGCCAACTCTTATTTATTACGGACGCATTTATCCTGCAAATTCCCATAGGATCTCAGGACTCGGCAGTTCGTCGACTCTGTTACGTTGTATCTCGCCTTCCCGGTGACATTTTCTGGCGTTCTCGTCCTCTTGCGGATTATCTCCTGGAAAAGCTTCCCTGCCTCTTTCTGGCATGCGACTGTCCTCCAAGTTCGTGATACGTCCCACATGGGCACTGTCGTAGAATTTCAGACTCACTGTGTTGCTAGTTTGCAGGGTCCTTCATCGCTAGGGTGGGTTGACTCCGAAATTTTCCTGGCGGCCAACTAAGATGGCTATCAACATCTACAAGGATGCCCTCGTTGGATTCGGGCTCCCACCATGGGGTCTTTTGCTTGCGTTTTCTCTTTGCGATTCGTTGCAGATCTCTGTCGCAGATCTGGTTCGTGGTTCGTCTTCGTCTTTAGTTGCGTTAATAGCATGAAACACTAGGTTTATGGGTTCCACCGCTCGTCATCCATCCACCTCATCAACGCTATCATGTTCGCACAATCCTTTCTCATACATTTTTCAGTGTTTCTATTAGACCCATCGCACGACATCTCGCATTCATACTCTCATTATGATTGGTTTGCCTCGGTAATTCAAGGATTGCCTTTAATCGAGGCGGCGAGAGACATTACAGCATTATTTATCATACAGCGTGAGTAACCGGTTATTTATTGATATTAGGATGCTCTTATCCTTTACAGAATATGGTGCAATTAGTATTGGGATCCTTATTTCCCTGGCGTCGAATCTTTTACTTATCGTTGACACGTGGAGTTTCATCCAAGCGCCGCCTCCTGCGTTTCTCGGCTGTCTGGTCGCTCTGCTTGGGTGTGGTACATTTATTCTTTACAGGGAAGATACAGACGAACATCAGCACGATCTTTTAATCTCGGTGAGCCTTTTCTTCGAATTTTGGAGTTTTATCGGTTAAATGACGGTCCACAGACTCGTCGATGCTTTGTAGCTGCGACGATATCATTGGTGGCGTTGGGATACATTGTCATTGTCACCTCCCGGAGTTTGGAAACGTATTCCTCGGATTCGTCCCCGCCGTGGAGAGAATCTGAATTACCAAGCGGTGGTTCCGATTGCCGTGTGCCAAAATCACCGACTCTGTCTCATACGCAGACTATCGGCAATTATACGCACTTTGACAACGTGCTGCTCATCGTGTTTTTCAGTCACGCTAGGTACGATGCAAACCTGGACTTTCATAGAGAGGTGTATGCAGACTATTTCCCCAACGTGAGTGAAACAAAGGTGTGTCGGGGTCTATTCTCAGGACAAACAATCTAGATCGTATATGTCGGACCTGCAAGCCGTGAAGATAAGGGATTCGCTCATTCCTATGACGTCCTTGTTGATTCATACCAGTCGGACGAGGATCTCAGCGATCCTACTTTTTATAAAATGGCTGGGCGGGTACGTGCATACATCTCATTTGCGCAAGACGAAGCCATTCCTCATCATCTGGCAAAAAGATGGCTCATCACATGCTCTACACCGCTTTGCGAGAATACGACTGTTACGACGGGTACCTGTGGGTGCCTTTCGACACGCTCCTCAACGTTCCCCGACTCCAGCAATTCGATCAAAACCTGTTTTGGTACCATTCTCCCTGGGGAAAGTTCGTTCCGAATCCAGCCCTCGGCGGGCCTCCAGAACCCGCGCTGGACATGAGCCAACACGCTCCTCCTGCCATGATCTCTCCCGATCCGTCCGTCAACCTCACGGAAACCTGGAGAGGCTGGGCTTCAGACTGGTGGTGAGTTCTTGTTTGAGATGAACCCGCAGGAACTCAACCCCCGCGCGCTTTCAGGTGGGGGTAAGTCCATCGATGATCCGACCGGCGCGTTTGACCACGCTTTTTTTTTTTTTGGTCAGCGACCCGCACGTCGGCGTGTCCGTATGCATGAACGCCTTTCGCCGCGTTCCCGAGGACATGCGCGCGCGCCTCGCCGAGCGCACGCACAGGCAGACGAGACTCATTGGCGGCTCTGCGGACACGCTCTACGTTCCGGGGCGTCATCGCAAGGCGTTCATGGACGTCCTGGCGCTGTTCCTCGAGACGGATTGTTTTTTGGAGATCGCGACGCCCACGACGGTCCATCTGGTCGTTGCACCCGGCGAACCGATTCAGTTTGTGGATCACGTACGTGGTCGTCTGTCTTGCTTGTTCAAAGACCGACTGTTGTTTGCTATAGTGGTGGATTTACCAACCTCCATTCGACGCGTCGTTTGTGAGGCAAAAGTGGGCGCAGGGCTACGAAGTGGATACGTTTCATACGTTCCACTGGGGTGAGCGTGACGAGGGCGGCGCCTGGCGGGGTGATCATCGTCACGTAGCAGACGTCCGCCATCTCCTACGCGAATCAGCGCTGCGGCAGGGCCTCGGAGACACATTTCCAGTGAACCTCGATCATGATCACACGGTAGATTTAGAATGATATAATTGCGCTTGAAGCAGTTACTATCTCCTATTTATAGGACTCCCCTAATAGGCTCACGGGTTCCAGGTCATGTGATGTCCCACTGACGCCTCCTTTCGAAATTCCTGTCTCTTCAATTAACTGGACAGCAGGCAATTAAATTGACAAGACCTGGTGTTACATGTCAAAAACCACTGTCATGTACGCGTCATGAAACAATGTCACTTTGATGAAGCATCTGAAAAAGCGACATGGAGAGATACAAGGTCCCATACATTCATATAAGTATACCAACGAGAAATAGTGAGAATATGTACACATAACGATAGGTCATGCATCATGATCCGAACGAGCGAGAAAGAAAGGCGCCTCTACGAGAAGTGAAGACGTTCATGCAGGTACGACGATAGCTGAACTCCATGATGGGTGGTGAAATCAAGGCATTCAGAGATAACGACGTCGGAGAGCGTTTTGCTTGGCGTCGCTGCGTCTGTATAGGCGACTCGAGCGCCGAGAGCCTCTACCAAGGCCTCTCCTGAAAATTGCTGGCATCCAAAGAGCTTGAGCGTCGTCAGCTGGGGAAGACGGACGCGGCAGTGGCTATCGCTGGTCCCAGAAGCGGACTCGACAGGTATGGGTTTGAAGAGCTGCAAGACCTTGTCGGACATGTCTGATCCGACGATGGAGAACTGCTTCAGGTGCGGCAGTCTATCGAAAACCCATGTAAAGTCTTTGGTGCGCATGTCTGAGAGATCCATGTCTAGAATCTCAAGAGGGGGGCGGGAGCGCAATATGAGTCTTCGAAGGCCCATGCCGGTGTGGTGGTCGCTCGAGGGCGACTGGGAAAAGTCCTGAGCTTCGTCGTCGCTGTCGCCACATTCTCGGATGTGATAACTGTCCATGGAGACATTCATGTTTAAACGATGAAGATGGAGTTCCCTGAGTGCCGGGAGGTGCAAATGTGAGAGGACGCTGCGTTGGATGCAGACGAGGTTCAAAAGGAGGGTGTGCAGACGCGGAAGGGTGACGACGGTCGGGGAGGCGCTCAGGATGCCCTCCTCGTTGGAGACGCCACGCAAGTACAAGCGCTCGAGATTAGGACAGCGAGTAAGGAAGTCGAGCAGCTCGGGGGAGCGAAGAGTGTGTGCCAAGGAGGTCTCTGTGATGTCAAGAGAGGTGAAATGGAGAGAGTTGATGAAGTCCGGGGAGGGAAGGGTGGAAGCGGCTACTTTCATGGAGACATGCCGAGATGTGGTTGTTCCACAAGAGAAAAAGATGTTGCTGTCGTCGTCGGCGTCGGCGTCAGTCTCGAAGGGAGTCTTGAGGCGGATATCGAGGTGGTGGAGGACGCTTCGCGGTGCAGAGAGGGTGAGATCGGACATTTGGGTGTGCATGGTGCGGCCCTGGAACGATATTCTGCAATCCATCCAGCGAGAGAGATGGGGCAGAAAACAAGACATGATTGGAAGGAGACGCTCAAAATCGAGAAGCTCGACGTCGACGTAGAAGGGGAGGGGCGCTGAGCGGGCGATCCAGAGGTCAGCGTGGGCGGCGATGGCAGAGGGTGCATCGTCGAGGATGATGAGCTGCCATGGTCTGGGGGAGGCGAGGCAGACGGCTCTCCAGAGTCTGCAGACGGCGGCGATGACGAGCGGGGTCAGGGGCGGGCCGGAGCGGGAGGCGGCGACGAACACGTCGATGAGAAGTTCGGGAGGAAGCGCACACAGCATTTCATCCTAGTCCAAACTCGGAACTCTCCCCATCGCATCATATCGCTGACTAAGCTAAAAACTGTACAGTCAGTGGCTGAATTCAAACTCAGTTGAAAACTCTAATTCCCCCGTCACCCCGTCCCCGACGCCATATCTTTCCTCAAATCATGCCAGGCGTAAGAGACATCAGGTCCGCTTGCTCCGTCTGCTCATCCAGCGCAACCCCTCACCTTTGACCAGCGCAGACGCATTCATCACAGCATACGCTTCCCATCTCAAGCGCTCCGGCAAGCTCGAGGTGCCAACATGGGTCGACCTCGTCAAAACTGGCTCATACAAGGAGCTTGCTCCCTATGACGCCGACTGGTACTACGTTCGTGCAGGTAACCATCTCCTCCACCTCGAAACATCCCCCGCCCAATCTCTCTGCAGCTGCCATCGCACGGCACATTTACCTCCGCAAAGACGTCGGCATTGGAAAACTCGCAAAACTCCACGGTGGCCGCCATAGGCGTGGTAACCGTCCTTCACACCATGCCGACGCCTCCTCATCCGTCCAACGCAAAGTATGCCAATCCCTCGAAAAGATCGGCGTCCTCGAGCAGACCGATAACGGCGGCCGGAGAATTACCCAGGACGGTCAACGCGACTTGGACCGAATCGCAACTGCCGTTGTCGAGGCCGCAAAGGATGAAGAGGATGAAGAGGAGGAGGAAGACGAAGAGGGCGAGGAGGAAGACGAAGAATAAATGTATTTCCCGCAGACCCCTCGCATATCCTATTCTCTGCATGCTCTTTCCATGGTCGCCCGCATTTGTTTTTATGACATGATATGGTATGACGCATGCACGCCTCAAAAATACAGCATTTAACTGCTTACCCACTCGACAAGGGCTGCATCGTCCCGAAAGGACCAGTTTCCCAAGCAACCCGATTAAAGTTCGAGGGCAGCTGCTAATTAGGTTGGCCATCTGATGGGAACATAAATGCCGCCCTTGCGCGCTAAAGCTGCCAGAAAAACCTGCTCATCCTCACCCATCTTGAAGGTCCTGCTCATGTTTACGACCGATCGTCTTTTACTGCGCGGTTTCAAAGACAAGGATGTTGATGATCTTTTTGCACTGCACAATAATGCACAGATACAGCGTTTTATCACGAATGAACCCATTGTACCTCGTCCCACAAAGTACAAGGAGCTACTGAAGAAGAAGGCAGAAGAGTGCACTTTGAACTTCACGCTTGTACTGCGAGAGACGGGGGAATTCGTGGGTCAATGCCAGGTCGTGGTTCAAGAGCCCAAGAATAGAGATGGTTTCTTTGGTATTGTCCTGTACCCCAAGTTTTGGGGGGGAGGCTATGGGACGGAGGCATCCAAATTTGTGATTGGATATGCCTTCAGAGCGTTGGGCCTCCAAAGAATGTCCCTGTTGGTCTTTGAGGGAAATGAGGCCGCAATCTCCCTTTACAGAAAACTGTGAGCAATATGCAACTGAACAGACCTTTTGCTGACTTTTGTTCGATAGTGGGTTCAAGGAGGAAGGTCGAAAAAGACGTTGTAATTGGGTCGAAGGTCATTGGGAGGATATGATATATATGGGTATACTTGATGACGAGTGGGCAAAGATGAACGTTTGAACATGGGTACGCCTACTGTGTCAGAATAGGGCTAGGTCGCAGGGGCACAGGTGTGAAACCCGAGACGTCGGGCTATTCAGTGGTGCCTCTGACGGCGCAGTGACGGCGACCGCAGCCCATCGATTATGTCAAAACCATGGCCCGAATAAATTCGTGCATACCAGAGTACGCGTCTGAGAGGCTTCTTTCAATTTCCGTGGCTTCCAAGGGGCGAAAATAACGATGATGGTGACGATCACTGGGAAGATAGGATTTTGATGAGACCCTGCGGTACCGAAGACAGAAATACAATCCGATGATGTTCCGCCATCCATACATGAAACGTACAAAAGACTGCGTTATTGAAACGTTCAACAGACAACACCTTATGAGTCCACTGAGACGGAAAAAAAATTCGTTCGTAGGGTGGATAATTCGAACACGTTCACATCCCGTTCACGGACCGCTCTTCTGGCATTGAGGCTACCCAAGTTGTTCAGAACAAAAAGGCACGAGTGGCGTGACGACTTACACGGCCAACATGGAGTTCACCTGGCCTAGGTCATCGAGAGTCAGTGTCGTACCGTCGGGCGTTGAATCACTATGCTCACTTTGGCTGATCGTCAATCCAACCGAGGCTACCCAATAACCGTTGCCTTGTGCAATAAACTTTACTAGTCGGTCAGTCGTCGTGCCATTTACCGGCCCTTGAAACGTTACCATGATAAAGGAGATCAACGATACTATGCTGAAACAAGATAAGCGTGATGACGACACAGATACAAAAGATGCTGCCAGCCTTACCCAGTGAAAACTCCCATATTAATGAAGATTACAGCCAAATCCTGGATAACGGTACGTCGCCTCCGGAAGCCAGATTTCCACATATATTTGAAGATGCCGAATATGATAAGAAGGTCGCATATAGTTCCCGCTACGGTGATTGGTATTATCAACTGATGTAGTATTAGTTAGAAGAAGGTGGAAAATGCCACGTAACATGCATAGCTCACCTGACATTGAAATAAATACTGGACGGATCCAACGCGAGCGCTATAAAGGTGATCCTTCAAGCTTGATCACGGCAAACAACAAAAAGTGCACAAACACGTCAACGTTGTACCCTAGAGTGGAATCACTCAGTCATTCCAAATCAAATCGACAGTGTACGTACATGTACCAGAAGCTGATGAAGCAGTGAAAACGAAGTCAGATGAAGCTCAATACGTCGGTGATGGGGTTAATACCGAATGCCACAAACGCTGCTAAGAGCTGTGAACAAGTAAGACTATAGGCATGCAATGTGATATCGGGACTGACAATGGCAAGAGTGAGAAACTTGTTTTTTCCGCTGACTATGAGGACGTCACTTGATGTTGGAAGTCTATTGACGATAAAAACTCACTCGTCCATATGCGATTGCAGTAAAAACTGTCCAGCAAATTTTCAGAAAGGTAAATGATGCCAAGAGCTCTTACAGACCACTGTACAACAAGGCAGATGATACACTGGTAAACTGCCCGTGAGCATAAAACCAACTAGCTTGTATAAGAACTCACATTAAGGATTGTCATAGCCTTCGGTTTAGGTAATGATACTAAGTACTGGAGAATGTATTGTCGAGAGGTCACTCACAAGCCCACCCCTGGCAGTCACGAAGATTAAAGTTTACTGCATCGCAGATGATCCAGAACTTACCATGGTAAGTGATGATCACAGTTCCACGAATCACTTTTATGACATGACACGAAGAAGGCCCAAAAAAGTTGGGTAATTCCAATCAGATGAACAGTGTCAGCTAAGCTAGAAAAGAGCGATACGTCAATTCATGGTGAAAAATACGGGGACACAACTCACAACATCCCAAGTACCTAGGGACTTCACATCAGATGCACCGTAACTAAAAAATGCAAAAGGTGCACACCAGTGTTCTAATAAAGCTGGGATCATTCGGAAACGATAAAAAATAGTAGATCGACTGGCCCAGTGTAATCCCATACATACTGCAAAGATGAGGTTATGGGGAGAGCATGAGTTCAAGGACACGTACAACGTAGAAAATATGAACCCTTGTGGATTTGTTAATGTCCAGGTATCAGATATGTGCGACAACCCCCTTACCTATCAGTACTGGGGACCAATCCAGAAGACTGTAAGATGTGGACATGATTCCTCGTCGCCCGACTGAGGGGATCGTTTGGTGCCACGAGAGTGGTACTGAACGTATTGCTCGTGGTGCACTGAACCGGCATCTGTCTTTCAAAAATGGTGTAACAACGGTGTAACATCGCGCCGGGCGCACCAAATTTGGATTAGCTCGCTTAGTGACGGTGCTGTTCCGAAAAAAAAAGGAATAGTGTGTTGACTGGCCAATCAGATGCTTCCATCCTGCATTCGTAGTCGTGAAATCTCTACAGACGCTTATTTCATTTCAGCTGCTCGACAGATGCGCGGTCACGAGCCGAGCTGCCCTGCATGTTAGCGTTTGATGGGAGGTGTTCTGTTTCAGTACGGCTTGAATTGAGTTACGTATGTATGTATTGCACAGCAACATGGCCCACTGGCCGAGGACTCGACATTCGGACACGCTAGCCGCCATAGCCCGACAGAAGCTAACCTAAATATGTAGAAAAAAAATCAACAAGCACCATTTCAAGGAATTACGGTTGTATTGGTTAGGATTCAACTTTGTTGATCGGACTTTAATTTTTTGGCGGATGTGTTTTTCCTGGGTCACTCAGCGGTGACAACGACCCGTGTCCGTTCGCCCCGGTGAGATGGTTCATGCACCTGGAAGAGGCTATTATATTGAACAACTGCGACGTTCAGTTCATCGATTTCATCGAGCCATTGCATCCCAAATCTGCCAAACATGTTTACATCTGAGCGGCTTCTTTTCCGTGGCTTCCAAGACGACGACGTTGAACACTTGTATTCCATGCGCAATGACTTTCGCGTCCAGCGGTTCATCACAGCAGAACCTACCGTACCTCGTCCAGAAAAGTACAAGAAATTTCTCAAGGAGCAAGCTGAGAACTCGACGATCTGGTTCTCGATTATCCTGAAAGACACAAAGGAGTTTGTGGGGCAATGCAGTATAAAGGTGTCAGAACCCAAGAACAGGGATGGGATGTTTGGCATCTCTACATATCCCAAGTTCTGGGGACAGGGCTATGGAACGGAAGTATCTAAATTCATGATTGGATACGCCTTTGAAGCCCTCGGCATCCAGCGCGTGTCGTTGACGGTACTCGCGGGTAACAAGGCTGCGGTAGCAATTTACAAGAAGCTGTAAGTCATAGAAACTTTGGGCCATGATGGCAACCGTTGACCGTGTCGACAGAGGGTTTTGTCACGAAGGGACGAAAAGGCGGGCAAACTGGGCTGAAGGAGAGTGGGAGGATCTGTTGTACATGGGCATTCTTGCAGAAGAATGGACGGCGTACACAACAAGACAGGGGCTACTCAGTGATAAACGTCATACCACATGACCAAGACGTAGTCCAAGAAATCACATAAAGAACCCATCGTCGCCCCTCTCTCCTCGCAACCAATTCCATGGCAGATACTGTAACTCACCTTCAGTCTGAGGTCGCTAGACTTCATGAGGAGCTCCACTCCCTCGCAGTCGGGAGCAAAGGCGATGAGCAAACCACTGTCGCGAATTACCTCCTAACTAGGCTGGAGCAGCTTGGAGTGACGGTAAATCCCTTCTTCGCCGCCTGCTGAAGCAATGTCGACCATTCTTTCTCAGTCCGTCTTTGGCGTCCCTGGCGACTTCAATATGCGTATGTGCTCTTGGTTCGCTCGCGTTGACAACGACACTCACGCACAGTTCAGCGTTTCTGGTGCGCTTGAAGGGTGTATGTTCCGCCTGGTCGTCTCAGTCCTTTTCAAGGATTACATAGAAGATCATCCCAACATCCAGTGGATTGGGAATTGGTATATATTCCACTTGTGTAAAGTTCCACTGTCTGACGTATCGTAGTAACGAACTCAATGCGGCATACGCTGCTGATGGATACGCAAGGGTTAAGCCACATAGCATTGGGGTAGTTGTTACAACGTACTTAAAATCCTACTCCCCCCTGCGACGACGCTAACCCTCTACAAGGTTCGGTGTTGGAGAGCTGAGTGCCATTAATGGCATAGCGGGCGGTAGGCCGCGCAACTCTTTCTAGGCTTTTGGACCTCATATCGATCCAGCACTCTCTGAGATCGTTCCAGTACTCCATATAGTCGGGGTCCCCAGCACTATTCAACTCAAGAAAAAACCTTTGCTCCATCATACTCTGGGCGATGGAAGGTGCTGCAAAATGAAATCTGAAAGTGGATATGTTGCTCACCTTAATGGATAGGTTCGATGTCTACACCAAGGCCGCAGAACAGGTGACCATATCCCAGGCGATGTTGATGAACAAGGTATATGCTGCCGTGGAAATTGATCGTGTTCTCACCGACTGCATCAATCACGTATGTTTCTTGCTTTACTCATTCGAGACGGTGTTTGATTGGCAACTAGGCTGGACCGGTTTATCTGAAACTCCCGACCGATATAGTATCTGAAACAATTTCGGCCAAGAAACTGAAGATTCCATTATCCCGTGCACCTGTTCCAAATGACCCTTCAGTGGAAGACTCCGTACTGGATGAAATTACGAAGGCTATCGATGAGGCTCAAAGCAACATTATCATTCTTGTTGATGCTTGCGTCCTTCGGCACGATGTACAGAATGAAGTGAAAGACTTGATGACTGCGACCCGTTTCCCCGTATACTCGACCCCGATGGGCAAAGCCACGATCAGTGAGGAGTATGATCGATACGGTGGTGTATGTCTTCGCTTCCCCTCTTTGATCTCTCGTTTATCTTGATCATCGAAGATTTACATAGGGTCTGTCAGTGATCCTGCGGTGAAGGAAAGGGTAGAAAGTGCCAAGTTGATTCTGTCTATCGGCGCGCTGAAGTCGGATTTCAACACTGGGATGTTCACATATCGAATCCCAACTACTCATGTCATCGAAGTACGAGTACTTTCGTGTTCGAATTGGGGGAGATTCTGAGTTAATTTCAGCTGCACTCCGATCACACCCTCGTGCGCCACGCGCACTTCCCAGGGATTGGAATGAAGTTCTTACTTCCAAAGCTCACTGCCCGTTTGAAGGATAAGCGGTACCAGGCTAGCGAACTTGTCGTCCCGAAATTCAAGCTGGAAGCACCCGTGGAGGAGACAAATGAAATCACACAAGCTTACTTCTGGGCTCGAGTCGGCAAATTCTTTAAAAAGAAAGATGTGATTGTCGCAGAGACAGGTGCGCAGTTAACATCCATGCCTGTATAAAATGGACTAATCGCTGTAACAGGAACGTCGAATTTTGGTATCTTGGATGTTCCTCTACCTGAAGAGACTTTGTTCTTGAGTCAGATATTATACGGAAGCATTGGCTGGACTGTTGGTAAGAAGTCGGAACAGACACCCTCGGGGAGTGATGTAATCTCAAGATCCCATAGGAAGTACTCTGGGAGCGGCTCTCGCCGCCCGTGACAGGGAACTTGGTCGCGTTATCCTCTTCATTGGGGACGGCAGCATGTAAGTTGGCCCGGCCACTGTTACGGTCACCGGCCGCGTCCTGATCAACCTCCAGGCAACTTACTGTTCAAGAACTTTCCACCATGGCTCACCATCGGCTCACTCCAATCATTTTCTTGATCAACAATGGTGGTTACAACATCGAGAGGAATCTCCATGGGTTAAACAGGCTCGTGAATGCCCTTCTTTCGTCTGAAAGATAGTCCTAACTCCCCGACAGGAAGTACAATGATATTGTCAATTGGTCAGTAACGATATCCTTTGCCAGTCTTGGAGTTGACGCAGCATTAGGAAATGGACGTCGCTTCTCACGACCCTTGGAGATGTCGACGGCACATTGTCGAAGTCCTATACTGTTCGCAACAAGGTCGAGCTGGAAGAACTGCTGGATGACCCCCAATTCTCCAACGCTGGGAAAATACAACTCGTGGAAGTCGTCATGAACAAATTTGACACGCCTCGTGCCCTCAAGTTGGCTGCCGAGCTGTCGACCAAACTTGCAGAGAAATCGGCGAAGGGATTGTGAAGCATGTTATCGTGTGTGTCGACCAAGAGGTGTACGAGTAAATGTGACGTGTCTGTAATTGTATCGATGAGAGTTTGCCGAAATCTATCGTCATCAATTCTCTGTCTACCGTTTGTAACACGTTTGCCATTCATTTTAATATAAGTACCGTAGAGATACGCGCCCACCTCGCAAACGAGGTGCACGCTGAGTTCCAGTCGGCCATTCCCGAGTATTACATATTCAAACTTACCCCTATTATAGCATGACAGTGCAGCGCGTTCAGATGCCTCACACAACCCCCTGCAAACGTTGTCTCGTATCAATGGACCTTGTCGTGGTACGAACCGAGTCGCTTAACTGGGCCACACCTCTCTTCTGCGCGGGTGCAAGCATCGTTCAGGGCAGGCGATGCCAGCATTGGCCCAGTACTTACGTGCAGACTGTTCACGTGATAGACGCGTTCACGGAAGTGAACACTCGTGTTGCACCCGTGTTTTGCACGACTACTCTCGTTTGAATCCTCCTCCCTGCTAACTTCGACAACCTTCATAGACATCTTGTGGGGGGCTCGATGACCTCAAAGTCCGATCAGATACCACGTCGCCTGGGTAATTATTGGTTGCACGCCAAATTGGGGTCTGGTTACTCTGGTAAGGTTTTTTAGTCGTTATTTCTGGGCATCGTTGCGCATTTGAAGCATCGTAGGCTTCATTTTTAGCGCTACCCACGTGTTCAATGCGGACTGGGTTGCCCTCAAGGTGCAAGACACCAATCACGAGTGCCCAACTAACCGATATGAAGAACACATCTATCCATTGTTGCAAGGCGGAGAAGGCATGCCACATCTGTTCGCGTCTGGATTACAGGATAGATGGCACTACCTTGCCATCAGTCTGCTTGGACCAAGTCTGGATAAGATATACCGAGATAGCGGCAAGAAGACTATGGATCTGCGAAGCGTTTGCTCGATCGCTTACCAAGTGGTACCGTAACTGCACCAAATGTTCCATAGTTCAATCCACTGATCTTGCATCGCTGTAGATATCACGGCTTCGGACGATGCATAACCGAGAAGTTTTGCATCGTGACATTCAGCTAGGAAACTGTGCGCTTGGTCGTGCACCGAACGATACCACAATCTACATGATCGACTTCGGGTTCTCCAAGCGCTACATCGATCCATACACGCGTCGTCATATCCCCGATTCCAAAATCAAGAGAGATTTTATTGGGAATTACTGGTTCTCATCGGTCGGAGTCCACTGTAAAGGCAAGGGTCAGTACCAAGGCTCTTTTTCTGGTTGATACACCATGAACTGTGCTGCAGTGCCGTCTCGTCGGGACGACCTAGAAGCTGCCGCGCTGATGTTTATCCATCTTCTCACCCCTGGCGGACTTCCCTGGACCCGCGATGGCCTACCGAAGACAGAGGAACAGCACATGCGCATAAAGCGAGCGAAGCAATCTGCTCTTCCTGAGGATCTTTGCCGCGGGATGCCCTCAGAGTTTGAAGAGTTCCTTAGGTATTGTCGACGATTGAAGTTTGCTCAGCAACCCGATTATGAGTACTGGATGAACGAGTTCAAGGAACTCGCCCGCGAGAATGGATTCACAGACATTGACAAGTTGATTTGGCCTCCGCCCCCCCAGCAGGTATGGTTGTCACCTAATGCGCTTTTATTGCGGACGAATGACATGGATTTTAGGCAAAACAGGTTTCACGAAGGGCGCCAAAACGCCCTGAATGCACGGACTCAGAGATAGAAAACGTGCTCCAGGATCTTGCCAAGCTGCAGCTCAATCAACGGCGGGTCCTCAGGGACCAAACAAATGGGCCCACGCCGGATATACAGGTAGCAAAACCCACTGACGCGAACGGAGCGGGCGATGTCATTGATCTCACGAATGAATCCACTGGAGGGCGGAGAACCCCAGAAAAACAGAAAAACAAGCCGCCACGCATCCCTGTGCGGATCAAGAAATCAGAACGACTGTGGCAGTTGCGAGTTGCAGCGTCGAAATGCACAGATAACGCTGCCTTGTCGAAGATCGTGGCAGAATTCGCGACAGTGTTCAAGGAGACAAACACGTCGAAAATGCTGACCATAGAAGGTTTTTCGTTTCTGGACACGTTACACAAGCAACTCTTTGATCCGGCGAAGCTGGAGCAACCGATACGAGCCTCACGGACGAGGAGTAGCAACGTGGAGCAAGCTGGCGATCCCGAGCCAACCTATGTGAAATTGAACCTTGTCGCGAGGCTGAAGCGACAGGTGGAGAAAGCACCGGATAACAAAGCGCTTGCACGGATGGTAGCAGACTTTGGGGCTGTGACTCACAGGAGCAGTAGTCGTACGATTACGAAGGATGGTTTTGCTTTCCTCGAGGGTCTGGTGGCACGGTTGCAAGCACTTGGCGATTGATCTTGTTCATCTCGATAGACCTGATGCTATTCGATGTAACCATTTTAGTTTTGTTTTGGGGTTAATTTCATTCTCCTGTGATAAAGATAGTAATTCCCCAAATTTTTTGTCTAATGTCAATCAATCTTCCTTGCTTCGGAAAGAACCACGTCAATTGGGCCGTTCTCAGCAACGGAATGAAGTGTGGCTTGGTCAAACCAACTCAAACCAGCAAGGTGCTAGTTTCGGAAAAGACTCTGGGGTTACCGCCCGTCAGAGTCGGAGTTTCAACCAGAAGAGGTAGTATAAGTATAAAGGCTACTTGCACTCTGTACATACCCTACCAGTCTGCCTCTTCGCCGAATCGGAGTTTGAAATAAATAACTACATAGATCGACGTCGACGAATGCAACTGTGCGCGTCGAGTCGGGCTGTCGGGTTGTACATAAGTAGCGGTGATGGAGACGGTAGCTCACAGAACGGCGGTGCTAAATTTTTTCGAGACAAGCAGCATACACGTGCGAATTCGGCCAAATCCGGTCGATGTATTTTTCTCCAATAAAATGGCCTCGCTTCCAAATTCGTGTCCTTCCCTTACACCCCCTTCGTGACGACTTTCCTCTCCGTTCGGACCCCTAGGATAGACTAGAACCTCCTTTGTACCGACAACGATCATCATGAGTGTTCAAATCAAGAATGGCGTGACGACCATCAAGCAAAACGAAATATTTATTCCAGACCTCACTATCAAAGACCTATTGAGTATCATCCCGTACGTTCGCCGTCACTGCCAGTCTTTCACAGCGACTAACTTCGGTACGATGTTTAGTTCACACTGCTTTAAACGTTCAGCCCTTCGTTCGTCGCTCTATATGTATGCTATGCTGTTTTTTTTTCCTCTCATCCTTCTGAAGCGCGTTTTTTTCGCGACAGCGCATGGGATTGCATCGTCATTGGTGCCATCTATAAAACTGCTACATTCCTGGATGGTTTCATTACTCCCGAGGCAATCTCCTTGCCTCACCCCATTCTTTACTCGGTAGCCCGCTTCTCGTTGTGGTCTTTGTACGGATTTTGGTCCGGTCTTTTCGCCACTGGTCTCTGGGTTGTAGCTCACGAGTGTGGCCACCAAGCATTCTCCGATTCCAAGTTCATCAACCACAGCGTGGGTTGGGTGCTTCATTCTGTGTGAGGCTCATTTCTTCAATGTCCCTTTCAAAATGTCACGTGATTTATGTAATCACTTTTGAAAAATTTGAAATTCCAGATTGGGTGTCCCGTATCACTCCTGGAGAATCACACACGCAAAGCACCATGCCTCGACCGGTCATATGACTCAAGACCAGGTGTTTGTTCCAAAGACCCGCTCCCAACTCGGGTTGCCGACCTTTGATCCAACGCAAGGGAACATTTTAGGCTCGAGTGTGAGCGACAAGATCAAAAGCGAACTTTGGGATGCTCTGGGCGACTCTCCGGTTGGTGCGATGCTTTATTCCGCTGGTTATCTGGTGTGCCTTTAGTTCAAAGTCTTTTAACTTGCATACTAATCCTTTGCCAGTTTGCGGGGTGGCCATCGTATCTGATCCGAAACGCTTCTGGGCAAAAGCGATACCCCCGGGGTACCAATCGTAAGTAGATCCTTGTTCAAGTAGGGGAACTTGCATTGAGTCTGTTCAGACTTTGATCCCAAGGCTGTCATGTTTGCGCCTCACCAATATGGTTCAATCATCATATCCGACATCGGCATTTTCTTGTGGATGGCTGGGATAGTTGGATCCATCTACACATTCGGTTTCTGGAATGTCTTCCGTCTTTACTTCATTCCTTACTTTTGGTAAGTTATATACACGCATGTTCTTCGTTTGTTAATCTGTTATTTCAGGGTCAACCACTGGCTGGTGTTAATCACGTTCCTCCAACATTCCGACCCCGTTCTTCCTCACTACCGTGCATCGGAGTTCACGTTCCCTCGCGGTGCTTTGGCTACACTAGACCGCAATCTTTTGGGTGACTGCGGCAAGATCATGGGCTGGATTGGTGCCCACGCAACGCATGGTATCTCCGAAACCCATGTCTTGCACCACGTTTCTAGCAAGATCCCCCATTACAATGCGTAAGACCTTGTTGCTTTGCCTATTCCTGTTGTTGAACGTCTCGCGCAGATGGGAAGCTTCCGATGCTCTTCATCGTCGTTTGAAGCAGGCTGGCATTGTTTTGAACGGAGCTCCTGGCGGATGGAGCGAAGTATATCGGGTTTTCAAAGAGTGCAAGGTATTATCAGACGTTGGATTTCGCGTGCGAGATATTGATGGACGTTACAGTTTGTTGAAGATGAAGGAAACATTGTTTTTTACAAGAACGCCTACGGCTTGGCCGCTAGCAAGCCCAAGGTTGCAGATACCTATGCCGATTCCGACTCTGGTGTGGAAGTTGACAGATTTTAACTGAGAAGTTATATTCTCGGTGCTTGTCGTGATCCATTTTGGTAGACATCGCGACTTGTTTACCCTGTTCTGAATGCATATATCGTCTAGCTTTACATTTGGTTAGCCGACATATGACATTCACAGAATCATGCATACTTGGAAGTAAACCTCTGGAACGTCTAATACCATATTCCTGGCCTTGCCCTTCATATTGTTACAATAGAAGTACTGTCTGCAAAGTTCGAATGGTTCGATGAAGGAGTGCATCTAGACGAGGTCGGACAAATATCTCGTGAATCCGGGTCGGGGATCCTTCGTCACCGTCGGAGCTACTCAGAACTTGTCTGGTGACCAGACGTGTCTTTGAGGTTTGAAGTCACCGGATGGGCAAACCGTCGATAGACGTGACGGTTTGCCACCCGCCCGCGATCAAACCTCGTAGGCACGGTCTGGTCACCAGACTAGCTCAGAACGCTGAACGTGGTAAAGTTATCGAATTCACTGCTGGGACATCTGAACGCCGTAGCTTGTGGCTGTGCTCTGATAATCTATTGCTGATAACCTCAGACCACTGTTGAGGAATTAATTCAGGCATTCGAGCTGGCAGAATCAACCTTGCCATTCCAACCGCATGACGGCCAGTGAAGCTGAAGCGTGAGTCGTGACGTTCTTGGGCACAACGACTAACTGTATGCCAGTCGTTGCCAAGGCTAAAGTGTTTCACCGGATGGGGTATACTGTACCCACCCGATCGATTCGTCTGCCACGCGTCACAGAGGCTTTCAGAATGACGAAATTTTTTCGTCCGTAACGCATCACAAGACAAGGTGACGAATTGTTTCCACGGAGTCCTTATTTCAGGTCCCCATTCCATGGGCACCAGCGTCACATAGGCTGTGTCACGACAAAAAAAAATTCAGTAGACCTTGTCACGCTCACACGGGCTGACGAATTGCATCACTGAAACCTAATTTTCATTTTGGATACATATAATTGGCTTATAAACGGTAAAATCGCCAAAACGTGAAAAAAATTGTCGACGCAATGATAATGACCTTATATTGAATATATGGCTATCCTCGTTGGTCAGTTGCATGAAAGCTGATTCAAGCCCATTGCGAATAGCAAAACTGATTTGCATATTAAACGTTCAAAAAAGGGAATATCCTGCTAGCTTAGTTTCAGTGATGCGATCGGGTGGGTACAGTATACTACTACCAGCTCGCCTGCCACAGGATCAAACATAATGAGAATGATGGCAGGGTTGCCCTGTCACTGGCTGTCAGTCTCAAGGCAGTGCGAACCGGCTCGCTGGTCTATCACTTCAAAAGAAACCCGCCCCAGATTCTCCTTTCCTCGCAGTTGATCTGCTGTTTCCTTCCCTCCATTTTCTCTATTTTGCTGACCGTCATGACTAACGCTCCGTCTGGCTTCAACTTTGCTCATGCCTTTGGCATTCATTCCGTCGCTGGCGCGGTAATCTTTGCCATACTTTATGTTGCCCTCCTTTCGTTCTTCGTCAGACAGGCAATTTCTCGGTCAACGAATCTTTACCTTGTCATGGCATTTTTTTGCTCAGGTGAGGCTCTATCTTGCGTAGCGCATGTTCACCACTGAATTGTCGCCGCTCAGTTCGAATCGCCGCATTTATTTTAAGAGCATTTTTGGCCGGCGTGGCATCTGCTGGCCAAAACTTGAAACTACTCATAGCCTTTGAAGTCGTCTACAATGTCGGATTCTTCGGTCTACTGTACTCTGCATATGGCCTTGTGCTCGATCGGTAAGCATATGAGATGTTAGAGTCCGGGACGTAGTACTCAGTCCCCTTTTCAGCGGCCGGTTGTCCGACCTGCCCCTTGCAAATGATCCAATTTCGCGACTTACACGCAAGCCTTTCCTTTTCCGGCTTGTGCTCACTGCAGCGGTTGCGGTTGGTATTACCGGGGCCGTCTTCTCTGCGGTGGGTACCGAGCAGAGTACCATTGTTACAGGAAATGCACTGCGCAAAGTATCCATCTACATGTTCCTCGTCCTCTCTATCCTCGTTGCGTTCCAGACCGTTCTTCTTGTTCGTGCCATGGCAGCATGTCAGTGTCATTTCATTTCGCTGTACTCAACGCTAGCTAACCATGTGCGTCTAGGCGGCACGCACAAAATGCCAAACGTGGGCTTGGGAGCGACCTATGGCATGCTTATCCTTTGTGCTATCTCTCTCCTACTACTTGCTCGTGAAGCGTTCTTTGTCGCGACTGTCGACGATGCCACTCGGCAGAACAACGAGTATTTGTGGTACCCATTCTCAGCTGTTACCGAGTTTGCAGCGGTCGTCATGTTCACTGTGCCTGGACTGGTGCCCTCGCGAGAGGAGCTCCCCTCGTAAGCAGGACGGGAAAGTATGGATAATACAATCTTGTAAATGCCCAGTGGGCGACGGTCATATGATAGGTACATTAATCATCGTCCGTTAACGTGGTTCGATATGAAAACGAGGATCAGGCACGTTGCGCAAAGTATTATAAACCAGGTGTTACATATGTCTTCGATCGAGTCAAAGCCCCACTGGCATTGGAGGTGACTGTGACTTCAGGCCTCAGGCCTCATGTCCAGTTACCAAGCGCCGTTGACAACCAGACCATCAGAAATTGATTGATCAATTTGGAAACGACAGGCTTGTGTCCGCAACCATGCATGATGATGGTCTCAGTGTGTGCATGGTACGGTCTTCCGAGTCATCGCCTCATTTTTGACGAGCTGATCCGGAGCGACTTGTTTAGGCTCGGCTCTCCAGGGGCGTCGCTCAGTGTTTTTCCGTATATAAATCATTTTTTCCCCGCTTGTCAACACCCAGAGACTCCTGGTGATCTCAGCTCTCCCTTTCTTTCATCAAACTTTTCTCGGGCTGGGCCCTTTGGGTTGTCCCTGTTTCAACGAGTTTCGAACTTAACATGGAAAGCTCGTCAATCACCCCCACCGAGGCGCTTCTGGAAGTCGCAAAGCAGCACCCGCTCCTGGCTGCTGTTAGAAGTGGAGGCGACGAATG
The DNA here is from genome assembly GCA_038093615.1 of Austroboletus olivaceoglutinosus. NCBI lineage: Eukaryota > Fungi > Basidiomycota > Agaricomycetes > Boletales > Boletaceae > Austroboletus > Austroboletus olivaceoglutinosus. Next base: position 37,514 of record JBBPSN010000032.1, on the reverse strand, counting down.
GTCTTACGCAGCCCTGTGGTCGCGCATTAGGCGGATCGCGGATGTAATTAATGAACTTGATGACACCAGGCGTCCTGTTGGCCTTTACATGGGGTGAGGACATTCCATGATGCAGCATCAGTCGGTCTCCTCTAATCTTGCGGACTAGTCTCGAGGTCGATTACGTTGCCGCGGCTCACGCCATTTGGCTCTCAGGACGTGCTGTCGTTTTTCTTTCTTTAAAGTGGACACCGGATGTCCTCCAAATCATTCTCGAGCGCACCGATGTGTGCTTCGTTCTCTTTGGCTTTTCAGAACCGCCGGTTGCACCGGGAGTTCGTGCCATCTCTACTTTTACCCTCGTCAACTCCTCGCAGCCACACCATGCAGCTCCTCCGCCGGCGGAAGAAGTCGTCGAAACGGTCCCGGTGATTTGCTCCATAGTTCCTACCAGTGGTAGCACTGGTGCCCCAAAGAGCATCGTGTACCCTATGCGCCGAAGTCTCGCCGTGCTTTCTGAAGAGTCTTCCGTCCTCTTGAAACCTTTGGATGGTCAATGGCTACGGGGTGGAACGGTCAGTTTTTCTTCCTTCACATTCGCAATCCACGCTTACTCGACAGAATAATTAGACCTTCTTACGCCCTCTCTTCGAGATTCGCCGCTTCATGTTTAACCGCACGACGTTGTACCTTGATGCGTCCTCCTCTGTTTCTGGCCAATGCGTTGCACTATGGGAAGAGCTCTCATCCGATCGTAACTTTCAGATGATGCGAGTACACTTTACACCCAGCGTCTTCCGTACGTTCGCCGAATATGTACAAATGCACGCCGGTGGATCCAAGCTTCCCCGTGGCTTTAACCGTGTCTATTGGATAGTAATCGGCGGCGAATCCCTTGACGTCAGTGACGTCGAATTGGCTACTGTCATCTTCCCAAATGCAACAATTGCTTGCAACTATGCAGTGAGTTTCTTTTCTTTTTTCGTTTGTTCTAGTTATGCTGACTGCTAGTTCAGTGTTCCGAGGTTGGCTTCGCGGGTATTTCACAGATGTATATTCGCCCCACCGACTCCATTCCGACCGCCATCTCATTCGGTCCCACACAAGGCTGTACAGACCTGGTCCTTCTTGATAGCTCGCTGTCTGTCGTTCCCCGTGGTCAGGAAGGCGCAACGGGAATTGTTGGGCTGATCACGAGCCACAGCGCCACCCACTACCTTGGCAATGAAAAAGCATCTCGGCACATCTTCCGTCCTTGGTCTAGAGACAACATACTTCTTTATACGGATGACATTGGTTGCATGCAAGCCAATGGTACCATTGTGATCCGTGGTCGCAGCTCCCGCAACGTCAAGATCAATGGTTTATTCGTGGACCTCGATTACGTCGAGCGTGCATTGGCCCCTGCCTTTGCTAACAAGACCTTCAACGTGACAGGTCTCAAGCTTGTAAAGTCGAATACGACGGAGAGGATCGTTTTGTTCGTTGGCACCCCGACTGCTAATGCCATGCTTGTCTTGAAACACGTCCGCGACTATCTGCGCGTTTCTCACAACGATGACCTCGCTTTGGTCGTCAGTTCCGTTCGTTGTATTCCGGAGATGCCTTTCAACACCTCGTACAAGATCGACCTGGTCGAGCTTCAGAGGATGATTGACTCCACGGAAACTTTATCTCCTGGCCAGTCTGCTGATGCTCCAGAGACTGTCTCCCGATCCGACGTTGATGTGCTTGCAGAAAAGATTGCGGCCGAGGTTAGGAAGTTGTCTAGATCTCCCTCTGCCGTTCCAACGGACACGCCTCTTCTTTACTCGGGTCTTACCTCGATCACCATGGTTCGGTTGCACTTCTGGTTACAGTCCGAATATGAATATGAGGAGGAAATGGAGCATCTCTTCGACGAGGAAGTCACCATCCAAACGATCGCCTTGAAGATTCTTGGGCAGGACGAGGAAGAAATGACTGAGGAAATTGTCATAAGGCCTGACAGCCCTCTCAGCGAGGCTACCGTCATTGACGATGAGGCCGTTGATCCCGTCGTCTCTAAGGATCCAGACTACCCGATCAAGATTCTTTCTCCTACAGTTGCCCACCTCGGGAAGGAAGATGATTCAGATTCGACCTATGAGTTCCACTACCGTCCCAAAAGTACACTGATCGTCATGAATCCTCCGGTCGAAACTACTGCCGCTCCCAATACGCTCAACAACTTTTCAACCCACCCGACGCTTCAGCTCACCGCTTATTCGTTCTTGTCTGTGTCGTGGATGACGCCGTTGCTATACTTGGGTTGGAAGAGGCCATTGTTGGAATCGGTAGTTATATTTATTTCTGGCTGAGTTGTATGTCACATCCAAATATTAATTTATGTTTGCTTTTAACCCGTAGGATCTTATCCCTCTGACACGGAGCGATGAAGCGGTCGTGGTGGAACGTTGGGTGGATCCTTTCTGGACTCAATTGCGAGTTTGGTTCTATGACAGGGAACGTAAAACTCCCGGATTGTTTGGATCGATCTTCGCCGCCGCCAGGAAATTATGGTGAGGATCGTCTCCGCCTGTATGCGAGTCAAACTACTGACGAAAATGACAGGATAACATCCGCTCTTCTCTGGTTCTTCTCAGTCTGTTCATCTATCCTTTCCCCACTAGTGGTCCAGCAAATTATTATTGCGGCAAATGCTCCCCCCCCGCCAATTGGCAACTCCATGGCACTCGCAGAGTACACGTCGGTTATCAAAGTGGAGACTGGTGGTTTCCCTCTTTTCGTCTACAATACCTACGCTTTGGCGGGCATCTTGTTGGCATTCAAGTTGACCTATACGCTCAGTGGACGCTCTTCCGACCAGCTTGTGAAGCGCATGGCCTTGGCCGTCAAGACAGCTCTCATTTCAGCTGTTTATAAGAAGTCTCTTCGTCTTTCCGCAAAGAACAACCACAAATACGGAAAAGGGTTCATCATGAATCTTGTTAATGTTGACTGCGAATCTGTCTCCAAGGCATGGGAAGTCATTCACCAGATCTGGAGCATTCCCCTTCAGTTGATCACCGTAACGGTCCTCCTATGTCATACGCTTGGAGTATCTGCATGGGCCAGCGTTGGGATCCTCTTGTTATTCCTCTTTGTCCTCGTTATGGTCGTTCCTGTGTTCATGCGTAAGGCCGCTCCTTGGTTCATGAGACTCGGTGATTGCCGCCTCAAGGCAATCCGTGAAGTTCTGGACGGTAGGGATATTTTGAATACTCATGATTGCTCTGAAATTGTATGGACATCTAGGTGTTCGTGTGGCGAAGATCAATGGCCGTGAAAAGCACTTCTTGGCAAAACTAGAAGGCATTCGTACAGAGCAGCTTACATGGTTGCGTAAATTCAATACAGGAGTTTCCACCTTTGTCATCGTCGGGCAGGTAGGTCTGCGCACTCGGTAATATAGTCGAGATGTTGAGGTCATTTTGTTCAGGTCGCCAACATTCTGATGCCTCTTGCTGCTTTCTCCCTCTTCGGCCATGAGAACATGGGCAAGATTCCTGCTGCAAGAGTTTTCCCTGCCCTTTTGTTCTTCGGCATAATGATTGACCCTCTCATAGCGCTTCCCCAGGTCCTCAGGTATGTCATTAGTTATTTTCAGCGGGCTTTGCTTATGTTCATGTTCACAATAGTGCATTGATCATCGCAGCTACATCCTGGGGCCGTATTTATTCCTTCTTGCTTGCTGACGAGAATTTTTCGGCCACTGAGCCTTTGCAGCCTATTGTAAACGTCGGTTATGCTGTCACTATCACCGATGGTGCTTTCTCCTGGACCGATATCGACAACAATGCCGCCCCTTCACCTCCAAAAATAATCGACGCTGAGGTTTCTAGTGTCGAGAAAGTCGACGATGAAGAATATCCCGGCCCTGCTCCAACGCTACACGATGTGAATATCTCGATTCGCTCTGGGTCTCTTACCGCTATCGTTGGCAATGTCGGGTCCGGCAAGAGCTCCCTCTTGTCCGCCATTATTGGAGAGATGATACGCGTTTCCGGCCAAGTTATCTGTACCGGGTCTGTCGCTTACTGTGCTCAACAACCCTGGATCCAGACCTCTACGATTCAGGACAATATCCTGTTTGGTCGTCCGCTCGACATGCGGCTTCTCCAAAAGGCCATCCAGACTACATGCTTCGATTCGGACCTTGAGGCCTTCCCGCATGGCATGGCGACACAGATGAGCGAGAAGGGAAGCAACCTTAGCGGTGGACAAAAAGCCCGTCTCGCCCTGTCCCGCGCAGTCTATTCCGATGCCGATATCTATCTCTTCGATGACGTTCTGTCTGCTCTAGACGCTCGCGTTGGCCGCGCTGTCTTCAACGACTGCATCAAACATGCCCTGCGGGGTAAGACGCGCGTTCTTGTTACTCACCAACTCCGGTACCTCAATCAGGTCGACCATATCATCGTTGTCTCCGATGGCACCATTGTCGAGCAAGGTTCCTTTGATCAGTTGGTTGCCAAGAATGGTGAGCTCACGCGCCTGCTGAGCGTGGTTCAAACCTCTTCCGAGGACTCTGGTAATACCAAAAAGGATGAGAAGCGCAAGAGCACTTCCGGCCCTCAGAAGGACGCGGAGAAGCAGCAAAAGACGAGCAACCAGGTTATCACCGAGGAAGAGTGTGTCAAGGGTGTCGTCGATGCAACAACGTGGTGGGCGTATATCAAGGCTATTGGTGGAATCAGGATGATTATCATGTTGCTGCTCGAGGTGATCCTCTTGCAAGGCAGCGTCGTCGTCCTCCGCCAATGGCTCACTTGGTGGACGGAAAATACTTTCCAAGAGAATGCTCGAGCTTGGATCGGCATATATGATGGCATTGGTATCGCCTCGGCGCTCCTGATTAGTAGGCTTTCAACTCTTTTTTTTTGGCCGTTTTAAGCTCACGTGTAAAAGTCGCCCTCAACGTAACCATTCTCCTAAGCACCGTCCGCGCAAGCCGCACGTTCCACTCCAAAGCCCTTCAAGGTGTCATCTATGCTCCCATGTGGTGGTTCGAGAGTCAGCCTATCGGCCGTATCATGAACCGTTTTTCCAAGGACATCGAGTCTATCGACCAACGTCTCATGCCCCAGCTCTTTCAGCTGGTTGCGGGTATCGGAAACTTGATCTCATCGCTCGTCATTTTGGCTTACAGCGCTCCAATCACGATGGGTAAGTTCAGACACGCGTCAACTTGCTCCGTCTCAGCTCACAAATTTGGTTCAGCGTTCGTCGTACCCATGGTAATCGTCTATTGGTTTGTGCTCAAATTCTACCGCAAGTCCCTTCGTGAGCTCAAGCGTCTCGAGTCTACTGGACGTGGACCGCTCCAGTCTCGAATCAACGAAACCCTCGATGGGATACCGACGATCATGGCTTATGGACGCGAGGCTGAGTTTGGGAATGCAGTTGGGGTGCTCTTGGATGCAAGCAACAAACCTACGTTCTTGAGGTTGCATGCTGGTATGTCGAGTTTTCCCAGTGTTATCCGAAAATGTCTAGATGTCTGTCTAGAAATCTGGATCACCCTTCGCATGGAAATCATGTTTTCGTTGATCGTTGTTACCCTTGCCATGCTTGCACATACCAATGTGATCGGCAAGAGTACCCAATTCGCACTTGCATTGACCTATGCATCAACCCTCACCTGGATCATGAATTTGCTGCTCAGGAGTGCTGCCAATGTTGAAGCGGAGGTCCGTTTCAAGTGACTACTCTTTAGACTGGGAGTTTATTTAGCTGTCTCCAGATGAATGCTGTCGAACGTCTCATGAACTACACCAACTCGCTGCCCAAGGAAGATCCCCCGCATCTTGATTCCGACCCCGCTGAGGAGGCCTGGCCCTCGCGCGGCGAGATTGTTCTGCGCGACGTTGATGCTGCATACCACTCTCGCCCGGAAAAGCTCGTCTTGCGCAACGTTAATCTCAGCTTCAAAGCAGGAGAGACAGTTTTCATCGTCGGGCGTACTGGCTCCGGAAAGTCGACGCTTTTGTCTTTGTTACTTCGCATGATCGAATCCAACAATGGCACAGTTGAGATCGATGGCAGAGGTTAGAATAATGGCGTAGACGTGTGCGATCTCTGATCTCGTTTTCTTCGCTAGACATCAAGTCCCTTGGTGTGTCGACTTTGCGCCGTGGTATGCAGGTGATACCCCAAGGTAAGCAGAGGCAACCCTTACGAGCATCCATGTGCTGAACCCTGCGCGCCTACAAGATCCGTTCATCTTCTCGGGTACGATCCGCTCTGCTCTCGATTTCGAGGAAAAGTATAAAGACGATGAGCTTTGGCATGTCCTCGATCTTGTCGGACTCAAGAGCATCGTCGCTTCCCATGAATCCAAGCTCGACACTGTCGTCGAAGATAACGGGGCAAACTACTCTGTCGGACAGCGCCAACTCCTGTGTCTCGCGGCAGCGATCCTACGGAACCCCAGGATCCTGTTGCTGGACGAGGCGACCGCATCGATCGACGCTGGCGCTGACGTGTTCATTCAGCAGGCGATGCGCCGCAGCTGCCCGGATGCGACCATTCTGAGCGTCATGCACCGACTGAGCGACCGAATCCTGGAAGAGTGTGACAAGGTGTTGGTGATGGAGCAGGGTGTGGCCATCGAATACGCTTCGCCTCGGGACCTGCTCGCTCGACCCAACTCCATGCTCTCCAAGCTGATGGATGCTGCGAGGAACAGCCACTGAGAATGTGCGGATCTATTTGAGAAAACTACACATACCTAATGCGTAGTAGTAAGGCCTATATCTTTTGTAAAACACTCGAATATTGTATGATGAATCTAATCCGGTGATTCGAATATTGTGCGTCGAGCCCGAGTTCAGAGAAAAGGGAGTCCGTGGTACTGGACAAACACTCTGCGGAAGGGTGAGCAATCGCGTACATTGTCTCGGAAGAACACATCTTATTCCTTTATCTTCTTTGATTTTTCTTGAAAAACACCGGGCCAAAACGGTTGCCGTCTGAGACTTTCATGCTCCGAGATTTGGTGTCTGATTGTTGACATTTCTAGGTTGTTTCGAGAACTCAACTTCGTTGCACGAGTATCGAAAGAACAGATCCAAAGATATGAAAATCACGTGGGACTCTGTTCGGACATACTGCCGACTTCCACCATCGACGACGTTTAGAGGATGAGACCTTCAGCCGTACGTTTGCTCAACATCCTCGTCCCGGTGAAGCGGTAAAGTGCACTCACACTCTCCATTGCCGACCCCTCCTCACTTTATTCCTATCCACCAAGGGCAGTAGACTATGCCGTCAAGATTCGTGTTAACCCCGAGCAGACGGGCATCGACCTCAACGTCAAACACTCCATGGTACGTGTTTTCTCCTCGGAACGCCGTCTGGTCCCATTGAAACCCCTCGACCAACCATCCAGAACCCTTTTGACGAAATAGGTATGCTCCCTCGCGTCTCCACTGTCCCCGACGTTTCTAATTTCCCGCTAGCGGTGGAAGAGGCTGTCCGGATACGGGAACGCCTCAAGGACACCGTCAAGTCCATCAAAGTCGTCACCATCGGCCCCCCGAAAGCCTCCGAGACCCTTCGCACAGCACTCGCCATGGGCGCCGACTCTGCCATGCACGTCGAGACCCCCGAGTCTGCACCTTCCCCCGAGCCCCTCGGTGTTGCCAAGGCGCTCAAAGCCATCATCGAGCGCCAGTCTGACGGCGTTGACATTGTCATTATGGGTAAACAAGCCATCGACGATGACGCCGGTCAGACGGGTCAGATGCTCGCAGGGCTCATGGGCTGGGCACAGGCGACATTTGCGAGCAAGGTGGACGTCGACGCAACCCAAAAGGTGGCACACGTTACTCGGGAGATTGATGGTGGTTTGGAGGAGCTGCGCTGTAGGCTTCCTCTCGTGATCACCACAGATCTGAGGTGAGCGACTTGGAGAGCTTCGTGAGACTAGCACGCTGATTTGATACTCCTAGGTTGAATGGTACGTGCTAGCAGCTACGGATCTGTTCCATGTAGTTCCTTTACCGTCTTTTGTTCGCAGAGCCCAGATATGCGTCTTTGCCAAACATCATGAAAGCAAAGAAGAAGCCTTTCGAGAAATTAACACCTGCAGACCTCCGCATTGACTTTACCCCTCTCCTAGAGACTATCAAGGTCACCGAACCTCCAAAGCGCGTTGGTGGTGGCAAGGTGCCTTTTTTTCCGCAGGCTCTATTTCCATAGTTAACCGGTACTTCCATTCTGACAGGTGGAAAATGTCGACCAGCTATTGGTTAAGCTCAAGGAGGCCGGAATCACCGCGAGGCGGGCATGAGTACTGGTTCTATTCATTGCCTCGCTAAAATCAGAAATAATGAACCTTGAGTACGATTGTACCGAATAAGTTATTATCATTCAAGGGTCCAAAGTTTACTAAGTACTAAATACCCTCCGACTCGGGTACACAAGAAATTTTATGGAGCGCGCCAGATTGCGTCGTGTTTATAAGAGGGACAATTGTGTGTACTGTACTAAGCAGCCAATATATATCTGAGCAGGATCGAAGCACAGACAAGCGACAGAATGCAAAACTTAAGAGGAAATGTAGGAAGAGGTGGGAACACAACATGCTACAGTTAGGGGTCCTGATCGAATTTTCTGTTTTCATGAAAATGCGGAAATGAATGAAGGAGTGGCTTTTGGAATGCAGGTGAATGATGATACTCGTGAAAGCGCTGTTTCAAATATTATACCGGGATGTCATGCAGTCGCAGAAGCGGGTCCTGTGTTGTCATTGACAACGCCCTGAGAGTGAAACGTTCAGCACTAGACTGCACGGTCACAACGCTCCGACAAACCTTTGTGCGGCATGCGGGGCAATTGTTACGGCCTGTCTCAAGCCATCTGTCCACACAAGCTTGGTGGAACGTATGTTTACATGTGAGCACTCGTAGCTCATCTTCTGGGTCATAGTCGTCGAGACAGATGAGGCACTGAAAAGAAGTCAACAATTATTCTACTTCTTTGAAGAAAGATTTCATACTTTGTCGATGCAATTGCTCGCTACGCGCCCTTGTTTCTCGTATTCTTGAAGCATAGATGCTTTAATAATTTCGAGCCCGGACTTCTCAATATCTTCTTTGGACACCGTTGGAGGCTTAACTTGGCCCAACAGCTCGGCAAGCTCCCTGTATTCCAATAAATTAAATATTTTGTCCAAGGGAAGCACAAACAATGGGGGACTTACCATAGCGCCTCAAAGGAATCTAGGTTGCCGCCTGTAATGATCTGGTGGTCAGGCGGGTAATACCCTACCAAGTGCATATTTCAGCGATGAAGGCAACAAGGGACAAATGATGTACCTCCAATGACATAAATCAAGAACGTCCTCGAACCAGGAGGCTCTTGCGGCTGCGGGTCAGTGGCATCTGTGTTTCTCCTTGAAGGCCGCAAATTTCTAATCGCATTCGCAGCACGACTTTGCCATGTTCGTCCACGAGCCGGTTGTTGGCTGCCCTGTTCTTGTTGAGCTGTACTCAATGGGCTTGGGTGATGGCGGAACTCGACTGGCTCGGGGATATGCATAGGCATCGACATTGGATGCTCCAAGTCGTCGAATCCCATAGCTTCCCCATCTTCGTCGTCAATCGCAGGGGTGTGGTTCACTGGTGGGTGAGGCATGTGTGGCGGCTGTCTGTCCATGTTCACAGATTGCAGCCCGACCACGATGACAGGTACAACAACGTTACTTCGGTGTTCTGCGGGACTAGTGCTCGTGTTCGTGGTAGGGTTGAAGTCTTGAACATTTGTAGGAGGTATGCCGGTGCTCTGATTTGAGGAAGACACCAACTCGGGCATGTTGGTAAGCGGAGCGGCAGAAGCTGGCGCAGCCAGCCCACTATGTACACCTGGGACTTCAGCCATACCACGTGACGTGATCATCTCATTTCGCTGGTTCTGATCGGTGCTGCGAGCCCAGGGAGAAGTAGAAGAGTGACTCGGACCTTGTGCTGGGATGCGAAAAGGGGATTGTGATAGTGGCGACGACGCTGAGGAGCCCCCTGGCTGTCCCAAACTCGGGGGCGCTATTGCCGGGAATCGGTACATCCTCCACCAGTTAATGCCCCCTCCAGGCGTGTGCTCGGTACGGGAAGCAGAGCTCGGTGAAAACGGTAAACGGAAAGGCATAGATGAGTCTCCTGGGGCTGGGTTTGTGGAGGATGAGCTCTGTGCAGCTGGCTCGGGATTCGATGAGAAAGGTAACGTCGAGCTAGATGGTTGAGTGGAAACCTCAGTCGTTGACGCCGACCCTCCTGACAAAGAATTGGGTGTGCTGGACGTCAAGGGGTCGGACGAAGATGACACTCCAGGAAGCAGAGACTCCGGCATAGTCCTTGAAGGGTCCTGGATGACATGTGGCGGCACAGCAATGACCCCCGAAACAGCACGACCCTCTGCCTCCAAGCTCCCCCACCCATCTGGAGCCTGTGGGCTGTGGGCCACGCCTTGGACTGCCCCCTCTGCCTGGCCGCCTACACCTGATGGCCTTGAATAATCCGCTGGAACATGCGTACGAGCCCCAACTCTGACAGCACCACCGGAAGGCGTGTGCGCAGTCTGATCGGCATCCCCGTTCAGGTGGTTGTCTGTGTCAGACTTGTTCACCCTACACACTCCTTCCCTTCTTGAAGATATTGCTGTAGATATCGACTGTGAGGGAGCTGTGGGAGGCGCAGACGTACCACCATCGCGAAGGGAGGATAACGTTCTATCCCTTACACCGAACGGAGAGCGGATACCAGTGGCAAGGGCAGAAACTGCCGGGGATGTACGTCCACTTAGCTGTTCTTCGGCAGTCTGCACATCCTCTTCATTACACCCGTCGTCCATGTCTTCGGGGTCATCTTCGTCTTCATCGTCACTGTCGGAATGCCGCGTTCCAAACTCTTCAGAGTCAGAATCGGAGGAACTTTGCAACTCGGGAAGATATTGATCCTCTTCTACATCTTCAACAGTTTCACCAGCCTCTCGAGGTACCTCTGCAGTGATACCCGGCTCCTGCTCCTGCATCAGGGTAACCCTGAGATCAGTTTGCAGATCCATGAGGAATCGCTCGAAGCTGTCAGGCGGAGGAAGCGGCGCTCGTTCTCCATCTCCGTCTCCAGCTGGGACGTCATCAGGCGTCGCGAAATCGGGTGCATTAGGATTTGGAGGACCAGAAACAGATGGTGCACTCGTTGATCCACCAAGACCTAGTCCAAGGTTGAACGCTCTTGCCATCTCGGCAAGCATAATTTCGCGAGGGTCACGGGGTCGCGTGTCTGAGGGTTGGGATGCTACACTCTGCCCTGGACCTGAGCTAGAGGGGGTGTCATTGGAGTGATTTGAACCATGAGTACCACTCCCGAGTCCAAGCCGGTCTCGAAGGCTACTCCACACATGCCTCATTCGCCCTGCATCCGAAGTCGGAGTTGGAGATAGTGGGCGTTCGGAGGGGATGTTAGGATTGGGACCCGTAGGTTGGGGGGTGGGGTTCGAAGGTGGTGGCGGGTGAGACGATGTAAGCCCCGAAGAAAATATGGGCTCCGATGAGCCAGTTAGAAGAGACGCAGCTGTGGCCGCTGCTGCAACACTGAAATAGAAGATAAAAGATAACGTTATTTCCTACACGGATGGTAGAGAGCAAGGATGTCAAAAGACGTACCTTAGGAGAGTTCCCAAGACATCAATACTGCTCGCAGATAGACCAGACGCGCCGACAGGTCCTTGCGCCATCGAGATCCCATGTGGATGTGCGGGTGTACGATCCTCATCTTCGCCATCCTCAGCGGCACCACCAGCATTAGATACACCTTGTCGATCCTGAGAGTCGATATTGGAGGAACTAATTGGGGGTTCCGAGGGGGGCGAAGAAGGCACTGCAGGAACCATGCTGTTAGGGCGAGGAAAAACGCCTGAAAGAGGATTCCGTGATCTAGTTGCGGGTGGAACGGAAGAAGGTCGTGCGGAACTGGTCTCGGAACTGGTGTTGGTACTCGAATTTGACGCACCGGTCGGGGGAGTCGGATTGGATGTAGCTATAGGGCGTTCGGAAGAGCGAAGAACATCTGTCGTGTGTACAACGCCTTGGACAACGACAAGAGTTCCAGGAGGAGGAAAGGGTCGGGGGCTGGTATTTGGCTGCTGGGCTGGTACTTGTGGCGGGGACGGGGATGCGGACGAGGATGAGAGAGGGACGGAAATACGTTCTGAATCTTGTGATGTTGGCAGAGGCGGGGGCTGACAGGGAGGCGAAGGAGGGACTGTTGGGGCGATGACGACTTGGTCATTGTCGCCGTGATCCGTCCGTTGGGTAAGAGGGGAAGTGGTCGACGAGGACGGTATGGGGGTCACGTCGTTGTCTTGGTCGTCGTCCTCAGTGTCAAGAACGTCTTTTGCCTTTTCCTTTCCCTTTGCAGACGGAGCCGGAGAGTCGCTGTGATTGTCGGGCACGCGATTTGTGATGACGCCAAATTCGTCAACGTCACGATCGACCTGGTGCTCGTCATGTTCCACAATGGGATGCATGCGCTCAGAGACGGCTCCATCTGCATCGGCTGGAACGCCACGCCTGCGCGAAGGCCACCAGCGACGGTTCTTTCCTCTGAGCGTCTGTTCAGGTCGAGTCGGTAGGGTAAGGGACGAAGAAAGCGAGCGCGATCTCAAGGACAGCTTTGGAATGGATGAGAGAATACGGCGAGGGAGGGAGTGACGGGGGGTGTGTGTGTTGTCTACATGTCGTGGAGGGGGCGCCGAGGTTGGCGTTGGTTGTGGGGCTGGGCGGCGAGAGAGAGATTGACCCATGGTGGCGTGAAAGAAAGGAAGGAGTCGGGGGCTAATGGGGGACGAGGAGATCTATATGCGTTGGACGTCGTCGAGGAAGCGTTCGGGGATGTGCACGACGACGACGGCGGCGACAGCGATGGGGTGTCGATTATTCTTGCGTGTCTCGCAGTCTCATCGCCAACACATCCAACTTCGGTAAATTCCGAGACGTGGCACAGCCACGTACAAAATAAATAAATAAATAAATAGCCTTTCAACAGTCTTGCGCTCGCCACGAGACTCCCTTGTGCAAGACAAGAAGGATGAGCAGCTCCATCACAATCATGACGACTGCAAACCCGGTGTATAACCACCCATCACCAACGGCATGCGTCAGTGGAACAGCAACCATCGTGGCCGCAAACGCCAGCGTGCATCGGAACCAACTGTTTGTCGCGACCGCACTGCATGACCGGCCCGGATTAGCGTCCACCAAGTACGCCAAGGTACTCGTATACATCCATCTGCAACGTGTCATCAGCACATCTATCAGACATCGATCCCGCATTGCTCACATAGAAAAGAATCCACACAAGGACAGCATCAGGCAGATCACACCCACGGGGACGTGCTTCTCGGCCGCCCATCCATATCCAATGACGCTCGGGGGCAGCCAGACCATTGCAAGCATTGCACTCTTCAAACGCATCTTTCCCAACCCATCAACATCACCCTTTCGTGCATGAAACCAGGGGCACACACCTCAGGATACCATTTCCCCTCGTTTTCTGACAACTTCATCACGATTCGGTCTGACCAACGGCCGCCTATCACACTCCCTCCAATACTCCCTGCGTCTATCAGCTTCATGATTCTGCAATTCAACGAGATACCTACCTCCCCCGAAGGAAAGAAGAATTACCCCAACAGAGAGCGGGTCGTAATGGTAGTACATGTTCAGTGTTCGTGTGCAAGTGTACGACAAACAATAACTGCATGCAAAAATCAATCCTAGTCACGCAGTCAGCATTCTGACAATGCAAACCTGCCACGACTCACCATTGGCCAATAGGATCCCAACGTTGTTTTTGCGTTGCATAATTTGCCAAAGCGGTGGAAACGGATTGGTATCCAAGAAAGATAATCTAATATCGTTCAATTCTGGCTCGACCTTGTTCATAGCTGTCCCGTCTTCGATTGAACTTGATTGCGGTGAAGCTTTCTTTCTGCTTGATTGGTCTTCTGTCCCTTCTTTGCTCTGCTCAACCGTGTGGTCAATAGCAGCCTTGTGTTCCCTTGAGCCATTCGTCCGCCGGCGCAATGCAGCTTGGTAAGTCGAACTTCGCTCGATCCGAAACGTGTCTTTGAACAAAAATATGTATGCCCCTAAAACGATACCTCCACATGCAGCGAGAAAATAGAAGCATGCCCGCCACCCGAAAACTTGTGATAGGGAGCCCCCAAGAATAGGTCCAAGGGCTGGTCCAAGAAGTGGTGCGGCGTAGAATATGCCCATCATCGTCCCTCGTTCACGCGTTTCATATATGTCGGCTAGGGTTGCTGCCGAAATTGCCATTGTTGCACTGGATCTGTAAGCCGTTTCATTCAACCCCATGGCCTACCCATGAAAAAAATAAAGAAAAAATCTGACCCAGCCGCCTGTACGACACGCATGCCAATAAACACGTTGATCGTTCTGGCGTTGGCTAAAATTGCGCTTGCCAGGACGAAGACAGCGGCAGCTGCAATGAAGACAGGCTGTAGTATTCCTGAGCGCGAGTTCAACCATATTCAGGAGTAACGAACCTTTCGACCTTTGATTTCGCTCACGGCGCTCCACACGAGCGGAAAACTGCCCTGCACGATGATGAACGCTGCCATTGACCAGCTTATCTGGACACTCGTAGCATGAAAATCTCGCTGAATCAATGCATTTGCGGCTATCCACGACTTAGCCATTCACATCCAGCTTTGGGTGAACGTGACATACGATTTTGTATATTCGATGCAAGAGTTGAAATCAAAGCTGCCGTGGATACCGTCCACAGTGTTATAGTCTATTCCAAGATCGTCGTCGACAGTGCGCAAAACTAAAGTTGCTGAGATGAATACATACTTTTCTTATGTGGCTCCACTTGCGTGGGTCATCATTGACAGGAGCATGCTCGATATCTGGAACAGATCCCTCTTCGGCAGCCTCCTTCGGTGACCGACATGCTATATCAGGAACAGAAGTTCCAGAAAGACGGGGCTGAGGGGAATAAATGGTTTGGCGCGAGGTCGCAGGGGTGGACATCCTCGTGAACAGGTAGTGGAGAGTATGCACTTAAAAGCCAGGGAAGCAGACACTTGCACTACCCCCCTCTTCCAGCTTGGTCTTATACCGACCTACCATCGCTTCACCCCTTGTACCAGCCGAAACCAGCCGAAAGGGTAGTCGTGTCCTTCATCTCCCGCCAGTTAATGTCACACTCGCAGGCATGAGTGCAATGTCTCAGAGGCGCAAAATCCGACCTGGAACTTTCCTTCCGGTGAATGTTATCGGAGATGAGCCGAAAGATGCCATATTTCTTGCAGGTGAGGTATATCTGCCTTTCCTTACCAGCTATCCCCATTCCACATGAGCTCCGACTGTGACCTCCTACCTTCAGTTTGGAGTACAGTACGTGATGCAAGACGCCATGAAGTGTGGTTGCACTCGAGTTCTGCGTCGAAAGCTTCGAATGGCAGAAGAGCAAATTCTGCTCAAAGCATCTGAGTGAATGGAAGCAATACCTCTCATGTCTTGGCCCACGCCTGACGCGCCTGGACTTTGCTACGGTATGCCGCTCGACAAATAGTAATGGAGTCATGGTGAGAGGTTGGCATCGCCCCTCGAAAGAAAGATACGTATATGATATCATCTAAATGTGTGAGTTTTATTACCGCTTCTGACTTCTCGTTGGTCGCGCGGCGGTGCCCGAAAGTTTCCGTACTCGAAGAACCCAGACCCTGTAATGATTTTCAGTTACTCATGAATAAGGAATGAATAGACATAGATTCGTCCTCAAAAGCACCAAGAGCAAATACTTGGATGGCAGATGTCGTCTCGTGCCAGAGAAATGAAAATGACGAGGCAAACTCCACGCAGGAAGTACTGCATATGCTTCCTCCTGAATGTCGGTCGGAAAAAGGTATTAACATACCTTTCCCATGTCTCTGCTTTTTTTTGCTCCTTTCATCCTCCTCTTGCGCAACCCGTGCATTCCCGGGCTTGCTTTCGTCGTCCAACAAATTGGGGATGTTGGAATAATCAAATTCTTCCACTTCCCGATCATGATTGTTGATGGAAGTGGACGTTGGCACAGTGCTTCTAGTCTTGTCACGTTTTCGTTTTCGCTGTCTTGCGCTTGCCTGGCCAACGATGACAATCGTATCGTCTTTGAGTTTATGATTTTGTGGGTTTGAAAGGCTTTGGCGTTGGTGGGCAGGAATAAACGGAATTTCTATTTGACCCGTGGGCCCGGTGGATGCAAGATCGGATGCTTCAGGCTCAATGGAATTGTTCTGGTTCATCCCAGCATCCATAGGAACACTCGAGGACAACGTTTCCGAAGTCTGAGTCTACACATGAGGCAAAAGTATAATTTGTCAATGGGGTGATATTCTGATGAACAGGGATGCACGTAACATGGAAAACGCACCTGAAGAGAGTGTTCCAATGCCGGCATTGACACGACCGGGGCAATCACTAATGTCTTGTGTATCTTCTCTACGAGGATCTCGAAGCGTTCCGCGGAATCATCCGAAACTTGCACATGTGTAAGAGTAGATCTGGTCGCACTGGATGAGGAAGCAGGTGTGGTCTGAAATGACGGAAAACATGAGTTGTCAGCATACATGTACGAATGTAGGACATTGCAGAGTGAAGAGAACCAATCGCGAAAAGGCCATATCTACGCAAATGTGCAGCCAAGCGAAAAATGACGCAGAAGGTCAAGGCCGGTGCCACCATGAAGATCAAGAAGCCTGTCATTGTGGCAGAAGGAAAGGGACCACCATGACACAATTACGAATTGAAATGCGGAAACGAGGGTTACACGCTTTAAGCTACGAAACTTACCTTGGCCAACGTACTTCCAAATAATACACTCCGTGTGGCAAAATAGGCTGCCTCTGTAGGTGGTGGCGTAACCCCTTTCTCCTGCACACGTTCTCCGAGAAGACCGACGTCAAGCAAAGACGAATGTGAAATAGTTGGAACCGAAGTCGACGAAGCAACCGTCCAGAGTCGTAACTCACTAGTCCGCTTCACATCTGACAATGGAAGCATGGTGGAGCTCGTCGCTGCCGATTCTCTGACTGTTGTCGAATCTATCTTAGCATCCTCGCGCCTATCCTCTGCTGATTCTTGTCGACTAGACGTTGATTTGATAGCCTCGACGATGCCTTTAATAACTGCAACCAATTCTCCTGTACGACGCTTCAAGGCAGGAGGGACATTTCCATTGGCACCCCCTGGTCCACCGAAGAGCGAAAGTAAATCCGGAATGATGGTAGGTATACGTTCCGCTAAAAGGAAGAGGTGGTGAGTCGGGAGTACATACCTGAAAAACAAACTCTGTCGGACAAAGTGGGGAAATTGGGTCAGGAAAGACGGACCGTGTGCTTTCATCCTCCTCCCGAGCCACGTCTTCTCTCCATTGATGCACGACCTTATATACCGCGGTCTGTGGCCCCTGAGCCTCCGTCCCTCGCACCTGCGAAGGTGAGCCTACTAGCCCAATCTTGTTCCATTTTTTCGCAAGTGTATCCCATCCACTGGAACCCGTCCCACCCTCTGCATCGTACACCTCATTTTCGTACATCCTGAGAGCGGTACGGGACGAGCGAGCGAGAACGGCATGGATGAGATCATGGCTGTGAGGCGCGGGGCGAGTCTCATCAGATTCAGCCGGGGCGGCGGACAGTCGCTCAATGAGGGAGAGGCGAAGCATGTCATAAACATATAGAAGGAAATGTGTGTCGGAACGGGCATAGGTTAACATTTCGATTGGAAGTGGTCTGTCGCGTAAATACCGAAGAGATTATCGTGAGTAATCATAGAAGTCCACAGCCAACGAGAGTCAACCGAAGCAAAGCAAAAGCTCACCGAATTCTCCAATCAGCGAGTTGATACCGTTTGTCGGGGATGAAGTCACAGTAAGTCTCCAAAAGATTGGCAAGACTGTGTCTTGGGAACTCTAGTATTACCAATGAAGGTGAATGGCCACCAGAATAAATGCAACTATAAGCACATACCCAGTAGTTTCGACGCATGAAACGTATCAAATAATCCGACGACAAAGATGTTGAAGTCTTGCTGGAGCCAAACCATGTCTGACTCTGCACCATGGAAGACCTAGAAATAGAACCCAGGAAAGACGTCATCCTCCCATGCGAGTAAATGAAATCAAGATACCTTGATAATAGTGGGATCTGCAAAGATCCTTGCGATCACTGAGCCAGCTTCGCTGGCCATGCGCGCCTCCTCACTCTCTCCAACGCTCTTACCCTTTGCTTGTCTAAGCCCCTCCCTAATTTCGGGTACTAATAGGTCGACCACGAAGTCTGCATGTCTGATAGATACCTGCATTAGGGCCAAGAATCCTTTGTATGACCTGTACGAGTGGTGTTCAAGATCGACAGCGAGTTCCGTGGCTGAAGAGATAGCGTTCGCCATAGAGAGGAAAGCTTTGGGAGTCGAGACGAACACTAGAGATTGAGGGGTAGAAGAAGCCGCAGATGAAGGAACGTCGAGGGATGGAGGAGATGTGGGTGCCACTGGCGGATTGAATACGTGATCGGGGTAAGAAGGATGAGTCAATTCATAATAATAAGGATGTAGCATTCGTTTTCTCCTCTCGTCCTCGTCATCATCTTCATGGACATCCTCGACACTCTTATTTGGCTTTTCTTCATGGAAAACATACCCAAGGGGCACCTGGGCACACCATTTATGCGGCATGAGAGTGGAAGGAATGTAGGGGGACTCGTCTTTGTTAGAAACAGAGTACTTGAACGATAGTTGCGGTTTTGGCATGTGAGAAGCATGTGTAAGAGCAGGATCTAACCGTCCACGGAATGGTTGTTTCTGCCGGTCAAGTTAGCAAATCTTTTTTTTTAAATTGCATGCCGACAAATACCTTCGGTTTGCTCTGACGAAGAATAACAGGGATGGGGATCGCAGGTTCTTTCTTTTTTCCAAGGAACACATCCAGTGCGCCGTCCGTACTCTCCAACATCCCCTCCATTGGGTCTACGATATTGCGCACAAATTCATCCACCACGTCCTCCTCTTCTCGTATTCTGTTCGTTTTTCCGCTTGATATTTGAACAAGCTTGCTAGCCAAGGTAAGAACGCGATCCGAAAATGCATCGAGATCATGAGCGAGCGCTGGGTCGATAGAACGGTGGAAAGAAAGGTCGGCGGGGAGAGAGGTCGCTGCCAAACGGGTGGTAGTAAATGCCGCTGCTTGAAGAGCATCAGAGTAGGAGGTGAACGTTTCTGTATCGATGTTCAAAGGCGTCCCCGACGGTATCGTCATTGTCGGTAATGAATCTGCTCAACGTCTACTGAGAGTCAGACGTGATGGAGGTGCTGGTCACGTGACTTTCAAATGAAAATGGCTTACATCATTTGCCGACGTATAATCTTGACCATCATGACCACGGTGGGCGACGCATCCTTGGATGTGTTCCCCCAGTTTAATGCAAGCTACATTCTAGCGTTCCAGTTCTCTTCTTGGTTTCCTTCCTTTTCCTTCATGTCCATCAGATCGACCATAATCAGGCCTCTAGACCAATCATTTAAAACGTACCTGGAGTCAGACGGTGTTTTCATTCCGGAGGGGTCTGAAAACATGTTCGTTTGTCATCGAGCTCTGATACAATCTCTGAGGCACCTATCTACAGTGTGTCTGAGAGCACACTCTCGGACGAGGAAAGCGAGAGTTCTGATGGATCGGAGCCCGGCTCGCAGCATTTCTCGTTTCCAGATCTGGACTCGGGAATACGAGCTGCTATTGATAAATACCAAGCTGTCTTCCCGAAATTAAACTTTTCCTCCCCAAAGGTGCGTACGAAATGCTATCCATGTCGATTGTTTAACCAAGACGAGCAGGATGCAGCATGGATCTTGCCCATGTCCTCTCCAATGAAATGCACCTCTCCTGCCGACGTCTATCTTCTATTGAAGTCGTCCGACTTCGTGACACATGACCTGAGCGTCGAACGTGTCTTCGAGGGGTGCAACATTGACGACCGGCCATCGTACAACCTAGAGCTTGTGCTCAGGAAGTGGTATCCCGTGGACCGAAGCAGAGAGATCCGATGTTTCGTGAGGAATGATATTCTTCTTGGTTTGTGCAGATCGATGTCAGATGGAGGGCTGCATCATCCATTTTTTTTGTCTCTAGGTATCGCCCAAAGAGATACGAATTTCTACGATTATATGATCGATCCTGACACAAAGACCAAAATTAAATCGACAGTGCGTCGCATATGGGAGGAAAATATTCGGCCCAATTGGACACTGACTCGCCCTGACTGTACGCCTCCTAGTTGAACGACCGGAGCAGAAACTGACTTCTGAATTTTAAACAACTGATGACTTCCTCGGCAGATGTCTTCGATCTGCTGCTGACTCGTGATCTCTGTCGGGGACATATCCTCGACTTTAACCCCTTCGTACCCCGCACAGATCCTCTACTATTTAGTTATGAAGACCTCCATGTCCTTTTCATTCGCGCAACTCGCGAACATGACCCATCATCCGACACAGCTACCGTCGATCTCCCAGAATTCCGAGCAGTAGGTTCGCCAATGCACTCAGCCTCGACACGCAACGCACCGACACACCAACATAACATGGTACCTATAGAGGCGTTGAGCCTCAGCGAGGGCAAGAGCATCATTGAATTTTCCGAAATTTGGAGAGACGAAGTTGAGCGAGCAATGCAGGACCAGGAACCCATACACGATTCTTCAAACTAAAAGCTCATGAGTTTATCACAACTATGTACAGACATGATTTGGCAGAGTATTCTCTATAGTTTGGCACCAGGGGTGAATTGATTTCTTGTTTTTTCGATAATTTCTTTCGCTTCGCTCTCCATTCTACGCAGCAGAGCGTCGCAAGTAGGGATATCCTTGACAAGGCCCATAGCAATACCAACAGTCCAGTTCCCATATTCCGGGTCCCCAATTTCATATACAACCTTTCCCCTCGCACCCGACACGAGATCGCGTAACTCAGCGAATTGCGCACCACCTGGTCTCCGTTCAAGTGCAACAACTTGCTGTGACACTTTGTTCTTGAACACTCGGGTCGTATTGTTCAGAGTGCGGAAGATATGGGTGGTATCTTGTTCGGAAGATGCAACAATTTTTTCTTTGATGTTCTGATGGATTGGACTGAACGTCTTTCAGTGGGAAGTATAGCCAGAGAAATGATCAAAAATGTACCTCTCCACCGTACACAAGAAGCGTGTACCTAACGGTGATTCAGAACATTTACATAACCGAACTGGGGAGATTCACGCACCCATGCTCACACCCTATTCGAGTGGTATAAATTGAGCCATTTAATGCACGTTTCAAAGAGAGGATTGTAGAATTACCGAAGCGCCCAGAGCCAAGGCGGCTGCCAAACCGCGACCGTCAGCTATCCCCCCAGACGCAATATAGGGTATCTTAAGCTCTTGAGCGGCTCTAGCCAGCTACACAGAAGTCAGTGTCACAATTACATGTAGAAGTTGTGAATATCATACCAATACTAGACCACCAATATCCTCTTCGCCAGGATGACCCGCGCCTCAACATAATTATTAAACACTTGTCCCAAATTCAAATTCATACTCGCCATACATTCGAAGCCATCGATACTAATGATATCAACGCCCATGCGTTCCGCAGCCTAAATTTGGGTCAAAACTGTGTCGTCAACAAATCGTAGAAAGAGTCGATCCGACCTTTGCATGTCTAATAGTGGTGCATTTATGGATCACGATGCACTCGTGTGACTTGAAGAAACTAATGAGTTTCCCCGCTGCAACCCGTTGTTAGAAGTATAAGAAACCTTTCGAAGACGAGACATACGATTGTTTCCAGCGGTCTCAAAGATCCGGACACCCTCCTCAACCGCAGCACGAGCGTAACCTTCATAGTCCGGGGGATTGATGGTGGGAAGGAGGGTGAGGTTGACACCAAATGGCTTATTGGTGGTTGCTCTTGTCTCGTGGATAGCGGTGCGTAAGGCATCAGGACTTGGTTGAGTGAGGGCAGTGAGGATTCCTGGAAATGATCCCATTATGCGCACAGTATGGCACCAGGCACAGCGAGCTCACCAAGACCGCCCGCGTTGGATACTGCAGAAACCAGCGGGGGCGTACCAACCCTATGAAGCAAGCCCAGTATGATCTCGGTAGAGTCGTATGAAGATGTGATGGACATACCATTGCATTCCACCTTGAACGACTGGACTAAGAAGGCGAATGGTTGTAAGCTAGGAGAACTAAAGTGAGTCGAAAGAAACATACATCTGTATGTGCAGGAGCTTTGTGAGAGGGGTGGTTATCATTTCGGTGGAGGGATGGGGTTGTTGCTGGCATGATTCCGATGAATTCCGATTAAAGGCAACCATAAAGCCGGTGACACGTGATAATATCCGGCTTGCTTTACATTCATACTCCGAGCACTGGAGCTGTGCGTGTCTGATTGAGCTGTCTTATTTCCTTTGCAGGATTACTGAAGCTGCTCAGTCCAGGGCCATGCTCGACACCGTGAGGACGAGGGCAATTGAATGGGGATTTGAGCAGTGTCACTGTGGTACATGGCAACTGATGGTAGCCTGAGTAAGCGGAGGCATGAAGCGGCGCAGGATGTAGTCTGCGAGAAAGCTAAGCGAGGTGGCGCAGTCTTCTCTTTTGCTCCCACCTCCATTTGCTCGCAGACTCTGCAGCCTCTCCGGCTCTTTTCTTTGCTTCGGAGTACCCCTGGACCCCTGGACAGTTTCCTTTGCCAGCCAACAATTGCACACATGCCCAACAACCTGCATCTTGATGCCAAACTGGATTATGCCCTTCCAGAACTTGCCAAGGCCTGACTCATTTTCACTGTAGAAGGAAAGACAGATGCTGAGGTGGCAGTGCTGCTAAGTGAAGTCTGGCATTTCAATCACCAGAGAGAATGTGATGCCTGGGACTGTCAGCAGCAAGCAAATGACCAGGAGCACCAGTGAGCTTAGAGAGAAGCTGCTGACTTGTGTGAGCAAGAGAAGCAGCTTGCTTTGCAGGAAGAGTGCAAAAAGTACAAGAGCAAGTACCTCCTGCTCCCAATTGTTGAATAAACAGAAAGGTGGCTGGAAGGATAAAAGAGAGGTCCTCTTACTAGTTTGGGCTGTCTGGGGTGATGGGGGAGTGATAGGTTTGCCCCAAAAGGGACTTTGAAGTAAGGGGGTGAGATAGACCAAAGTCCAAGATGACAAAAGATATCTAGATTTCTCCGAGGTATGATCGATTCCAGGCTGGGCTCAGTGGATGTATAATCCTAGGCCTGGTACGTGCAGAGGAGTGTAGAGGGGCTATGCTGGTGTGAGAGAAATACTCACCCTGGCTTCTGTGTCTAACTGAGAGCAACTACTCGAGGGGAAGGCTGCCCCAATATAGTCCCGAGAAATGAAACAAGGATTACTTCTTGTAAATAGGAAGTAAGATCAAGGTAACAGTAGTACTGTCACACCTGATGTCCAGAACCTGGATAGATTCAGTGTATGTAGTTAAAGGAGGACTGTAACAGTCAATCCGATGACTCTACTGTGCTAACAGTGATCCGTCCACACAGGAAGATCCAAAGTCCAATATGATTCTAGTACTGGAGATGTACTAGAGTAGTGTCACCAAGGTTGTATCCGTTGGTGGGTGTAAAGGAGAGAGGAGACTTAGGTCTTAGTTTGGTCTGTCCAGAGCTGACCCTTTATATAGTGCATGGTATGGCGCACGGACCAAGCCAAGTAAGGAAATTACCCAGTTAAGCTGGATAAGAGCTACAAAGGCCATTGGATGATAAGCATCCATGATAAGAGCAGTTACTGCTATTGGTCCCTATTCTTGTACTGGTGTAACCTGGTTACAAGAGGTTCTTCTGCTATTGGTTGATGCAAATAGTGCTTATCGTAAGATAAGAGGGTTTATCACCATAGGATGATATGGATGACTGATATCATTGGATGATAGAGACTAAGGTTTGCTTAGTCATCATGCCATGTGTGACCAGTGAGCATGAACGTCGATAAGAGTCGTCTCAATTAAGAGCACTCTTTTCAATACAAGACTGGGCAGTGCAAGTTTGAGGTAAGTCCAAACTGAAGATAGTATGAAAATGGTATGTTGTGGATGGTGCAGACATTAAAAATGGTAGAATGGTGCCATAGACAGTATACGGTGATGGTGATGGTATTGTGAGCCAAATGGAAGCTGGTGACATTTACTGAAGTACTCTACTATATAGCCCAAGCATAGTCCAAGGCATTGTAAGTACCAATAAGTAAGGAGTGCCATAATGGCAGTTAAGTAACTGAGTATGTAAGGTAAGGGAAGTAAGAAAAAGGGTGCCACCAATCCTAAGGGCAGTGCTAACATAGTGCCCAAGTCCAAAACAAGGTAAATGAGTGGTATGTAC
>JBBPSN010000031.1:45657-57358 GCA_038093615.1 Austroboletus olivaceoglutinosus | reverse complement strand
ACAGTGAGGTCTGGGGCTAAACACTACATTGAATTGCATAGATTTAACTAGAGAACAATCTATTGTACAAGGCGCTTTTATAGGTAGGAAAACAAGCACGGACCAAGAGGTCGAGAATGGTAAGTATCAAGTAAGGAAAGTCCTATGAGATACCGATAAGGAGTACTTGCCTAGAAGAGAAGGCAGAGGAGATAAGCATCCAGAGATAGGTAACTAACCAGAAGACCGATCGTAACCCTATGAGGAAGGGGGCCAGACAGGGAAGGTGTCGGGGAATGGGGAGTCATCATCGACAGAGAATGGGTTCTCAGGTAAGGGGTAATCAGTCAGAGAATATGGAGGGAAAGGATAAAAGAAAGGAGAAAAAGTAGCTGTGGGGTCTTCTATCGTAACATTACCTCCCTCAAAAGGTGGATACACTGTATCCACAAACATCCATCTAGAATCCCTCCAGGTCTCCCTCGTTGAGGATGATGGCATCGTCATTCCAGACGTTGACAGGTATGCAGTTGATGGTGAGATGTCCAATGGCATTGCAGTGGGCGCAATGGTTGTCAGGGCAGGCATGTTGGATGTGCCCAGGGGTGAGTCATTTGCAGAATGGACATTGATACTCGGGGCAGTGAACCCATACATGGGAGATGGAGCCACAATGGTAGCATTGGGTATGTGGTCGGAGGTCGCGGATCGGGGTGACGACGATGGGTGGTAGGAGGGGGGATCAGAAGGGGTGTGGGGCCAGGGATTGGTGTAAGAGAGTGATTGGGGTGAGCGAGCCCATACGAGGCCAAGATCTTGTTCCATCGAGAGAGTTTCTTTTTCCCAACGGACTGAGGCAACAGACCAGGTTATGCAGGTCCTGAGAGATGGGTAGAGGTCGAGGCAGTGGCATGGGTGGGGGTCTCAGGGGAATGGGGGGTAGAGGTCCAGTCAGGAGAGGCCTCGGTGGTATTCATAGCCAATCTGTTAGCGGTGGTGATGATTCCTCCCAATAGAGGTCCTCAAGGTCCAAAGATGGGGGGGTTGAAGATCTTTTCGTCATCAGAGATGTGGTCGAAGATCAGCATATTGACTGCTGAGGATTCAGAGGTCGGGTAAGGAATAGAATACCAATATTTTTCATTGTGGTCTGGAGAGAGAGATTGGAGGATGGGAGCGAGGAATGGCTCGATGTCCTGTCGGAGGAGGGAGTTGATAATTCTGGCAAAACCAATGTCGTGGAGTTGGGAGAGTAGGTGGGTCTGCATCTCCACCAAGGAATGTTCGATTGATCGAGCTGTTGGAAAAGGGGTGGGCGGTCGCTCAATCTCGATTGAGAGAGATTGCGAGGCCGAGACGTTGGTAGAGGGCAAGGAAAGGAGTGAAGAAATTTCCATCTGCGTATCCGGGCTCCTTAACAAGTCTGTCGAAGAGGGTAGAACATTTGAGGACAGCGACGTAAAGGGTGTGTCTGTGGGTGGGCGGAAGCCTGTGCGCACATACTGGTGGTCCCAATACATGGAACCTGACGGGTTCAGGTAAGGAAGGGGGCGGTGAGAGTGTTGGAAGCAAGTGGGGGGATCCAGTGCCATAGACAGGGATTTCTGGGGCATTTGGAATGGAAATAGTGCAAGAGATGGACGGGCTGGATGGGCAGTGGATCCGAGCAGTGTTGGTCATAGAGTTACCAATCAGTGTGCCAAATGCAGTAGGGAACGCGACAGAAGTAGGAGTGGGTGGAAGTGTGGTTGGGGGGAAGTTCATTGCAGAAATGGAAAAGACACTCGGCATAGGTTTCTTTGGGGGCAAAGCAGAAGTAGAACTGGGACATAGAACTGACTCAAAGTCCTTTGGCTTTCTTATAAGCGGCGAGGATGTCTTTGGCGTTTCCTAAATTGGACTCGGATTCCCATGTGTCTTTACCTGTCCCATATCCTTTCCATCGGACCCTGTATTGTCTCCTTCTGGGAATTCCTCGATGGAGGATGATACACTCTATCTCCCATTCTTCTTCACCACCTATAAGTTCCAGTGGTGGCTTATCATAATTGGGACCGTGTTTGGTAGTTTCTCGATAGGGCATAAGAAGGGAAGCATGGAAGATGTCATGGATTTTCCAGGTTGGGGGTAGTTTCAGCTGGTAGGTGATCGGGGGTAACACTTTGATGATCTCAAAGGGTCCAACTCGCTTTGGGGCTAGTTTTCAGGTGGGGAAGTTAAGGTGGAGATTGGTGGCTTCTAACCATACGTCGGTTCCTAGTTTAAATGGGGTGAATTTCTTGTGGTTCCTAGAGGCCATCAAGAGGCAGGCATGATTGTGGGCAGCTTGAGCCTCATCCCTGGCATCGGAGAGAGAGGTAAGGCATGATTGTAATGCTGGCATGAAGGTTTTCCCTATTTTTGGATATGCGCATGGTTCATATCCCATCATGAGGGAGAAGGGGGATCGTTTCATAATGGAGTGCATGGCGGAATTATGGTGGAATTCGGCCATGGGGAGGAGATCAGGCCATTTAGTGGAGTCTTTATCACAGAAGATCTGGAGCCAAGTTTCCAGTTCCTGGTTTACTCATTCGGTTTCTTCATCAGTCTCGGGATGGTAGGCACTTGACAGCGCTAGGTCGTATTGGAGGAGGCAGGCTAGTTCTCTGGAGAACACTGAGGCAAACTGTGGACCACGATCAGAGATGCATTTGTTGTGAAATCCAAATCATTTGAACACATTTTGGAAAAAGAGGTGTGCAATTCCTCGAGCATCGATTGTTTTATCACAAGAACAGAGAATTACCCCCTTTGTAAGGCCATGGTCGACCACGACCATAACAGAGTCAAAACCCTGGGTAAGGGGAAGGCCAGAGATGAGATCCACAGAGATTTGTTGGAAGGGGTAAGTGCAGGAGGATGGAATTGGGGACAGTGGGGGTGTCATCAGATGAGTGTTGACCTTATTGCTCTGGCAAGTGGCACAGCCAGCAATATATTGGTGGACAAAGGTGGACATACCAGGCCACCAATAGTTGTGTTCGAGGAGGGAAAGGGTGTGAAATTGGCCAGTGTGGCCACCTGCTAAGGAATTATGGATTGCACAGACAAGATTAGAATGTGCGGGTTCGGGAATGTAAAGATGACCATGGAAATACAGGTGGTTCTCGGAATAAGACCAATCAGATGGGACTGATCGAGGAAGGGGGGCGGTGCCGTCATACATCACTTTGAGAGTGGTAAGTACGAGTGGATCAGCAGGGGTAGAGTCCCAAATTTTGTCGGTGATTGCAAGATCGAGAGAGCGGATGAACATGATTTCTGGAAGAAGGGTAACTTTGACATTATCCTCAGATGTGTCAACAGAATCCTTCCGTGAAAGGGCATCAGTGGGGCCCATTTGTGTTCCCGGTGTGTATGTGAGGAGTAGGTCAAAGTCTTGGAGGAACATTTGCCACCGAGCATGGCGATGGGAGAGGCAGTGAGGTTGGCGGAAGTACGTGAGGTTTTTGTGATCAGTGAGTATGATGATGGTATGGTGGGCACCCAATAGGTAATGGTGCCAATCCTCTAGGGCTTGGATGATGGCGAGGAGTTCTTTGTTGTAGATATCATAGTTCCACTCAATGTCACCGAGGGTGGCCAATCGGTAAGCACAGGAATGGAGGTCTCCATTGCCGTCTTTCTGCATCAGAACTCCTCCAATGGTGGTAAGGAAGGCATTGGTCATTAGGTAATACTGGAGGTTGGGATCAGGGAGTCAGAGGACGGGTTGAGTGGAGAAGAGTTTCTTTAATGTCTCAAAAGCTTCTTGATGGGGTGGGGTCCAATCCCAGATTTGTGCTTTTCTTGTTAGTTCCATGAGAGGTTGAACTATGTGAGAGAAGTTGGGAATGAACTTCCTATAGAAGTTGCAGAATCCAAGGAAGGAGCGGACTGCTTTAAAAGAGGTGGGGGCTTCCCATTCCTTGATGGCTTGGAGTTTGTCCATGTCCATGCCAAGGTGGCTGGGGCGTATGATGAGACCAAGGTAGTTCATAGTGTCGGAGTTAAATGAACATCTCTTCAGCTTGCACTTGGGCTTGAGATTGCAACATCGTTAAAGAACCTTCTTGGTACGTTCTTGGTGGGTGGCGAGATCTTTAGAGTGTATCCCTATGTCATCCATGTAAATAGAGAGCCATCCTTCGCTGATGTAGTCAGCGAATTCAGCGTCCATGAATGCTTGGAAGGTGGGTGGGCTGTTGCAGAGGCCAAAGAACATGATGGTAGGTTTGAAGAGTCCGAATGGGGTGACGAAGGCAGCTTTCCATCAGTCTGCGGGTTTGATCTGGATGTGGTGGTATCCTCCTTCAATATCGAGGCTGGTAAAGAACTTTGATCCTGCGAAGCGGTCGACTAGTTCCAAGATATTTGGAAGAGGGTAAGCATTTTTGATCATATGCTTATTTAGATCTCAGTAATCTTGGCAGGGGCAGAGTTCCTCTCCTCCTTTCTTTGGGACGAAGAACATGGGGGAGGCCTGGGGGGATTTTGATGGTTGGATAGTTTCCCAAGCTAGATGCTCGTTGAGGAACTTCCTATATTCCGCTTATTCGGGGAGAGAGAGAGGATATGGTTTGGCTCGTTGGGGTACAAAGGAGTCCATTAACTCGATTTTATGATCGAAAGGTCGAGCTGGTGGTAGTGGTGGGAGTCCTTTACTTTCGAAGACATCTTGGTAGGCTTCATATGTTGGTGGAAGGGTGATGGGGGTTTTCTTGTGCTCGGTGGTGATGGCAGTGGAAATGGTGGTACGGCAGATGTGTTCCGTTTCTTTGAAATGGTGGGTGTACCATTTGTTGACTTTATAGTCGGAGTCGGCGTGAAGATATCGTAAGAGATATTGTTGCTCGAGGGCATCATTTTCATCTTATTGAGGAACCTTGTAGTTGCCTGAGATCGTGACTTCACCAGAAGTCCAGTTGATGAAGGGGTTCCGTTCCCTCAGCCATGTCATCCCTAGGATGACGTTTTCCTTGCTAGATGGTAGCACAAGGAAGGTCCTGTGTTTTTCGATGCCTTGCATCCACAAAGCCAGCATAGTCCTATATCGGATCATACCTGACTTGTTACCTGAGCCATCCACATTTAGTGCATGGATGGGGTGAGGAATTTGTTCAAGGGGGTAGTTGTTTCTCTTTGCGAAGTCATAGTTTATGAAGGAGCTGGTTGCTCCACAATCGATGAGGGTAGTGGTGGTTTCGACGTTATTTCCCTCTGTAGTTGACAATGAAACAGGGACGAGGATTGAATTGGTTTCAGAGGATACAAGTACAAAGGTTATGGTTGGAGCGAAGGATGTCGATTCCTTGCTCCGTTTTAAAAACCTTGGAAGTTCTTATCTCTTTCTTTGATGCGGGCGACATTCTTGGTTGATCCTTCATCGGCAAAGCATTCTTTGAGAATGTCGAGTACTTCTGCATCAGAGATCTTGTCTTTGGTTTGCAATTGTTGGACATATTCTTGGAGGGGGTCTATTTTTGCTGGTTCTGGGGTGATGATTATCCTAGTGTGGGCTGGGTTACGAGGGGGACATGGGGATTGAGACTGGAAAGAGGGAAGTCTGGGACAATGGTTACGAGTGGAGTACCCGACTTTGTGACAGATGAAACAGCGATTTTCACGTATGTGGCAGGCCCTTTCTATGGGAGAGAGGGATCTTGGACATTTGGTTTGAATGGTATCTACATCCATGGTGTGGGGGTCTCTGGTGTTGCATTGTGAGTTGAAGTGTCCTTTTCGTATGTCACGGATTCGTTCTTGTTGACAGGCGAAAACGGCAGCTTTTGTCATCCAGTCTTTGAGAGTTTTGGGTTCCTTTTCTCCTCCAATGATTTTATCCATGAGGTCAGGATCAAGACCTTTCATGTAGTATTCAATCAAGCCATTTTGGTTGGCAAGGCGAGATTTGGCAGCGAGGAGGGAGAAGTCCATTTTGTATCGGTTACATGCCTCAATTCCTTTTCCTTTCATGAGGACGTTCTGGAGTTTTAGTCTGGCGTCGGCGGCAGAATCTTTGTGGGAGAATCCGCTTAAGAAATCTTCTTTAAAGCGGGCCCAAGTGATGTCGGTGGGGGGGATAGTTCTGGAGTTAATGTTCTTATAGGTGGCTTCTGCATAAATGTGGCCACAACCCTTCGACATCCTATTCAAGGTGGTGAACACCTTCTTTGAGTCATCATACTTTGAGGCATTCATTTGGAAGTACGCATCCATTGCTCTTATCCAAAAGTTGGCATCCAATGGTTCACCAGAGAACTCATCGGGTAGGCTGGCTTTTAATTCTAACATGTCTGGGTCATCAGGGTCGGCTTCTGGTTTAGAAGGTGGTTCATTGGGGTCTGGATAATGGGAATGGAGGAGTGAGGTATCGTCTCCTGGGTCCTCAGTGTGGTATTCAGAGTCAGATGGGGATCGGTGGATGGAGATGGGATATTCTCCTGGTAATGACTTGGATTCGTGAGGAGGGGAGGTTAAGACAATATCTGTATCTTCTTCAGTAGGTGGCTCTGAGTGGCGAGAGAATACAGAAGAGATAGCTTGGGGAATAGAGAGTTGACGATGGGATGAACCGGAGGGTGTTAGAAGTGAGGGGATTTGATGACATTCTTGTTTTCGTGCAGCTAGGTTATCGGCAATGATCTGGCTAGCTCGCTGCGCTCGACAGAAGGCAATCTCTTCTTCTTCATCGGAGTTGTACTGGACAGAGTACCATGAAATGGTGGGCGACCTTTCTGCATGATAGCAGAGGTATGTGTAGAGTTAAATCTTTTGTTACGCTAACGATAGCGTTCAACTCTGAACCTTGAATGGGACTGGTACCCATGTCGGAATCATTGGTCTCCTGGCTAGGACTGGTACCTAGGTGAGGGAAGGTTCTGAATGGTCCTTGAATGCAACACTCGGTGGTGAAGCAGACTTGAACAGCAAGCGTGCACTCAGAGGTAGCACGAAGTCCTTAAAAGCAAAAGGGAGTCACGGAGATCCTGAGCAACTAAGACAGCAAGGTCTGGGGCTAAACACTACATTGAATTGCGTAGATTTAACTAGGGAACAATCTACTGTACAAGGCGCTTTTATAGGTAGGAAAACGAGCATGGATCAAAAGGTCAAGAATGGTAAGTATCAAGTAAGGAAAGTCCTATGAGATACCAATAAGGAGTACTTGCCTAGA
The DNA here is from genome assembly GCA_038093615.1 of Austroboletus olivaceoglutinosus. Taxonomy (NCBI): domain Eukaryota; kingdom Fungi; phylum Basidiomycota; class Agaricomycetes; order Boletales; family Boletaceae; genus Austroboletus; species Austroboletus olivaceoglutinosus. The sequence continues at coordinate 50,181 of JBBPSN010000031.1, read as the reverse complement.
AGAAAAGACAGAGGAGATAAGCGTCCAGAGATAGGTAACTAACCAGAAGACCGATCATAACCCTACAAGGAAGGGGGCCAGACAGGGAAGGCATCAGGAAATGGGGAGTCGTCATCGACGGAGAATGGGTTCTTAGGTAAGGGGTAATCAGTCAGAGAATATGGAGGAAAAGGATAAAAGAAAGGATAAAAAGTAGCTGTGGGGTCTTCTATCATAACAAGATGAGAGCAGGTCCTCTCCAAATACCAACTCCTTGATTGACTCTAAAACGTTGATCCAATGAAGGAGACACTCCATTGTCATCAGTTAGTAATCCAGACTGAGAGGTGACTGGATACAATGTAACTGCCCATGGTCTCACCACATGATGTACGACACCATTGGTATCAGTACTTGTCCCTACAGAGTATGCCAGCCCATAAGGCTGTACTTTTATGTAAGGTAGTGGTGGTGCTTGTTCCAATTGAGTGCCCACAGGGTCATTGGGATGTTGCAAAGTATTGAAATGATTAACCCAACCAAATCTACCAACTCCATTAAAGCATGTAGGGTTCTGATTGTGATGCACATTGTGCATTGCATCATGTGCAGAAGAAGAAGAAGCAAAAGGAGGTATGACTGTTCTCACCTGATGTCAGTTATCTAAAGAAGATGATTGAGAAGCTATCATGTCTGGTATTCCAAGAATATGAATTTGGTTTGGTGATTCAGGTACCAAAGCAGGTAGGTTTCCCTGACCCAAAGCGCCATCAGTATCCCTATAATATAGATATAGTCTGACAAAAAGTAAAAGAACATTGAACATTATATTGAGTATGTGTGTTGACTCAAATGAACGTATGCAGGCCATTATAAACATAAGTATGAATGCTAGGATGAATCCTAACTGTTGTTTAGTGACATGAGAGAACCAAGCCATCAAGAACATGTCATGAATTGGAGCTTACTCCACACTATAGATGTGTTTCAAGCTTACCCAACTGTCCAACTACTTTCAGTGTATATGGGGACTAGAGTGTTCTAAGGTGGACAAAGTGCATGTAAGGCATAAAGCAAATCTGCCACCAGACACCTAATCTAAATCTTAATCAGAGAGGCAGTTCAAAGCCTGCAACTCTCCCAAATGTATCAAAGGTAAATCAGCTATCAACTTCCTAACACCCAGGAACCACTGGAAAATCCTAAGTGGGCCAAGTGACAAGGATAAAGCCAGTAGCACAGCAAGGTGTACCCCGACAAGTCAAATGGCTTCATTGACTTGTACTGCTCTAGAGGCAACCACTAAACCACTGATGAGATGAAGTAAGGATATCAATTAATGCTCCCTTAAGCAGGGCTCATAACCTAACAAAAAATGTAGAGGTCTCAATCATTTTCAGGTTGGGCTCAGCAGATATTATAATCTTAGACCTGATACATGCAGAGGAGTGTAGAGGGGCTATGCTAAGTGAGAGAAATACTCACTTGGCTTGGTGTCTAACTGAGAGCAACTACCCAAGGGGAAGGCCGCCCTGGTATAGTCCAAGGTAATGAAACAACACCTATAGGAAGGTGTAAGATCAAGGTGACAGTAGTCCAGTCACACCTGATAGTCCAAACTAGAAGAGGTTCAGTGTATTTGTGATACAAGAAGGACTGTAATAGTTAATCCAAGTGTCACTCTGTGCTATCAGCAATCCGACCACACAGTGAGATTCAAAGTCCTATATGATTCTAGTACTGGAGAGGTACTAGAGTAGTGTCTCCTAGGTTGTATCCATAGGAGGGTAAGAAGGATCCTGTTTGGTTAATCCAGAGTACAGGGTTTATATAGTGTCTTGTGCTGTGCACAGACCATGCCAAATATAATAATTACCTAGTTAAGCTGGATAAAAGCTAGAAAAGCCATTGGATGATAAGCATCCAGAGATAAGAGCAGTATCCACTATTGGTTCCTATTCTTATACTGGTGTAATCTGGTGATAAGAGGTTGTATTGCTATTGGTTGACACAAATAGCACTTATCATATGATAAGAGGGTTTATTGCCATAGGATGATATGGATAGCCGATATCATTGGTCAATAAGGATTTAAGGTTTGAACCTTAAAAACATGTTGTGTGACATGAACATCGATAAAGAGTAGTCTCAATTAAGAGCACCCTTTTCAATATACACTTCTTCAGTCATTCTTTGTGGTGAGCCTACTGTGATCTGCCAAATGGGATTGGTGATTGAATACTCCACTGCTAATACCCATAGCTGAGTCAGTGCTTAGCCCACCAATAACCATTGGTGAGTATGTACTCTGTTCACAGACTAGTTTAGGTCAATCAGTACTTGGCCAAGCAATGGCCATTTGTGATGGAATAGTTGGACCACTAATGAACATTGTTTAGCCTATAGTCAGTTCACTAATGGCAAAGGTGAGGTATCGCTCAGCCCACCATTAGTCATTGGTAACTTTGGTGATTGCATACTCAGAACACTAAGGAACTTTGCTTAGTTGGTTCTTGGCCCAATAAGTGTTATCGGTATGCCTATGTGCAACTCACTAATAGTCTTTAGTAACCATAGGTATCATTGGTGAAACCTGCCTTAGCCATCAAATACACATTTGTTGGTGTGATCTCAGTCCTCTATACTCTTCAGTGAGTGGATTTGTGGCTCCCAATTGACTATTGGTTATTAAGCAGTCCATCCACCAATGACCATCAGTGAGTAGAATCTTGACCCTCTATTTCTAGTCAGAGTGTAAGATTGTCATCCACTGATGCTTATCAGTGAGTGAATACTCTACCAATCATTATAAATCAGAGTATGTTGTCAGCCCACAGGTGTACTGTACTGCATGCCTAAATCTCTTAGTTGACTATTTCTATATTGGGCCAACTATATTTATAGTCCCTTGGCCCATCCATGTATTTTGTATTTTAGGTCATGGCCAAGTAATCTATTTGCTATTGCTTTGGAATTGTCCCCTGTGTATATTCAGGTGAATTATCTTGGTCCATCAGTGTCATTCAGGCCTCATTTATTACTACAGTTATCTACTGATATTCACTAGATACATGTATTTCTAACATCCTCAGCCGATCTGTCTCATACGGGAATACATTGGCCCACCCACTATCTTCAGTGCCATCTCATTCCTCAGCCAAGCTCAGGTGGCCATTTTCATCAGCCTTTTTGCAACCTCAGCTGGTTGTCTCTTAAAGCAAATGTGACTGAAGGGACTCCCCATGAGTGTGAGACATGAAATTTTCACTTCAGTACTCCCCACCAGCCTGATTGGCCACAACAAGATACTCACTGTGAAATGCAAGCCCCATGACAAGTCCACCAATTACCTTCCCAGGACTGCAAACCGACTGAAGCATACTGAAAATGCACCTGCAATATCAGCAAAGACTTCACAGCAGTCATCACACCAGAACCTTACACTCGCTGACTGGCTTTTGGTCTATGATTACATTGATACACATCCAGATACTTCCCAAGTCAATGTTGTGAAGCATTTAACATTGAATGACATGATATATTGTGTTATATTGTAGAAGTAGAAGTAGTGGCCTACCATGTTTCGTGTCACAGCCTTGTGACATTACATGTCACAAATGTCACACCTCAGTGTTCTGTATATCCACCAAAATGTATTGCCATTGGTCAGGTCCCGACACTATACATTATGAGCATATGTACTATAGCAGCGAATCATGATATTCCATTTGCCCTGATTTCGAGGTCAATTAGGTACCTATTAAAAAAGCAAAGCTTTTAACATACTACAGTTAATATGCTCATATTGCCTAGGGCACTAATGCATATACCTAGCAATGCATAGCATTTTGCTGGGTCCCAAGTTGGGCCCAGCCAAAATGCAAAAAAAATTGCATAGGCACTGGAGGCCACTTATCCATTACATTGGAGCCTTCAGGGCAGGCCAGACTCGAAGAATCACACAACAATTGAAATTTTTCACACTATTGAAAACTCTCCTATATCCTGATGCTTAATGCGAAGCAGAAGCCCCAAGAAAGGCCCATTAATTGCCTACTGGCCAAGTGGCAGAAGAAAACAGTTGGAGTCAGGTCTGCACAGCAGGCAGTACAGACTTCATCACATGTACATCTTACACTTGCTGACTGGTTAATAGTGTATCAATACATTGATGCCCATCCAGATGCTGCTCAAAATGATGTCATCAATCATTTCCAAACATGGCAAGAAGGCACTCTCATATTTGACCAATCTACCTTGTCCTGTAAACTTCGTGAACGACCAAAAATGGAGGTGTGCATCAATGACAATCCCAATGCTTTGTCCTCCAAAAGACCTTGCATTATGACCAGGCCAGATGTGGAGCGGGCACTTGTAATCTGGGTGCGGGATATGGAGCAGAGAGGTGAAATTGTTTCAGGTCCAATGTTGCAGGAAAAGCAGCAGAGATTTGAAGAGAGATTTGAAGTGCCTGAGGCTGAGTGGTTGTTGGGAGAAAGCTAGGTACAGTCATTCTGTAAGGCTTACAAGCTTCACGAAATTCAT
>JBBPSN010000031.1:27911-45557 GCA_038093615.1 Austroboletus olivaceoglutinosus | reverse complement strand
GACATGGGGAGGCTGGTTCTGTCAATTCAGATGCTGTCGAAGCTGAACAATTGCAATGCCAACAACTCCTTGTAAATTATGCTCCATAAGACTGCTTTAATGTGGATGAAACTTCATTCAACCCATAGTGAGTCATTTGTAATCTTATCTCCTAACTAGACTCCATTAAGAATTAATTTCAGTGCCCCAACTGATTGTGGCCTTGCTACAAGACAGTTGAGTGGGAAAAAAAAAGAAAATTTCAGAATTTCTATTGCTGTTGCATGTAATGCAGATGGAACAGAGAAACTTGATCTATTCTTTGTCGGAAAAGCCAGGAAACTATAATGCTTCAAAAAGAAATCTCCAAAGGAATATGGGTTTTATTATTGTAACAACAAGATAGCTTGGATGACCTCAGACTTCTTTGAAAAGTAAAGTCATCACTTATTTTGTGTCCCTTTCACTAATGATGCTGCCAGATGGGTGAAAGCACTGGACTTGAGGATGAAACAACAAAGTCAGCACATCATTTTATTAGTTGATAATTTTGCAGGGCATTGGATACCATATGAGCCGACCAACATCCAGCTTGAATTTTTTGAGCCAAATTTGACACCTTTTGTGCAACCATGCAATGCTGGGATCATATGATGCTTCAAAGCACTTTATCAGCACAACTTCAGCAAACAGGCAATCAATCTTGACAAGGCTGGTGAAAGCAAGATCTACGAGATAGATCTTCTCCAAGCCATGATTATGGCAAAGGAGTCATGGGATTCAGTGACATCTGAAACCATTAGCCACTGTTGGAATCATACATGCATTCAGCCATAAGCCAATTTTAGTCTGATCATGTTTTTCTGGACATAATTTCTCTTTTCCAGCAAGAGTTATGTTATGGACAACATATTAGGCACTGTCACCAATTTGCCATCATCATCCCAGTCAACAACACCACATTCTGACCCTCTCACATGGAAGATTGTTCATGAATTTGCAACTACTAACCTATCATTGCCAAATACAGAGACTCGTCTCAAGGCTCACCTTGGTAACCAATACATAGACACAGATTGGCAACCAGCTCTTTGTGCTGTAATGAACACCAAAAACAATTCTGAAGTGGCATTACTGGCCATTCAGCCACTTGAGGAAGCTGTGATGTGTCATTCAGGCCTCAAAATCCAGATCTCACTTTATCCAGATGACTTACCACAACTCAAGGCAGTTGAAGATGAACTCGCACAATGCATTACTCACCTTAAGTCCCAGAATCATGTTTTCAGCCGACCACCAACTGTAGATGAACTGATTGATCTTCCCAAAGAAATTGAGATCCATGTATTGGATCTTTTCTCGGCAGGGGAGAAGGGTGAGGAGGAGATCGTAGATCTCATGCACTACGAGATAGCTGTGGAAAAAGGCGAGGTCATCGAGATTGACTCTGACGGAGAAAACGAACCAGAGCCTGCATGCATCACAAGGGTCGAGGTGATGAAGATGTGCAAGCAAGTTGAAAAGGCAATCGCAGAGCACAGCAATGCAGAGTTCTGGGGTTTGTTGCAGCCATTGTGCCGTTTCCGTGGGTATCTGAGAAGGCAGGAGAGCACGAATGCGAAGCAGAGTACATTAGATGCGTACATGGAACGGTGTTAGTAGTCACTCCACCGAAAGCTGTGTGACATTAATGTCACATGATGTCACACACCACCCCTTCGCATATACATGCTATTGCATTGCGTTTGGGGGGGTCCCAATCGTATGCAATATGAGCATATCAACTGTATCCATTTCCAGTGCTGGTGCCATATCCGTCGGTACTGTTGACTCTGAGAGAAACCCGACGTCCGTAATGCAGCACAGCCACGGCGGTGTCTTGCTGACGCTCTTACATCATCAGTACGAATTGAAACCAAATATGCAGACCACGTCCAAAGCTCGCAGTGTGCGGTATTGCAGCTCTCTTTCCATTTGGGCCGAGGACTGTGAAGTCGTGTAGACAAGAGTGCAAGCAGGAAGTAGGCGCAGTCAACAAACAAGTCGGCCATTGGATGGTAGCACATCGATATCTCCCATGAAAGCAATGAGCACGGGAGGTAACGCGAGGAACCCGGGTTTAAAAGACATGGTGAGTGATGTCCACAACACTGTTCAATATATCAATATATAGGGAATCAATTCTACTATTACGGACTCATAGGCTGGCATGTCAGCGCTTCAGCCTTGGCATGACCTGCGCTGCAATATTGATCGGTCATCGAGGAAGTCAGGGGTTTTTCTTATACTTGTTGATGCCTCGCGATGGTCCAAGTCTGTCTCGGCGCCGCTCCCAGCCAGAGCCAGAGCCACCCCAGTACCAACACAACACGCATGGGGACGACGTGCAGACTCTGACTGCTGACGCCCTGAGTGTCGTGAGTTGTTTTCATTTCTAACCCCCTTGGCTCATGCATTGCATAAGAATCAGCACCTCGACAAGAAGGTCGTGATCTAGTTCTCCTTTCCCTCTTCAGTGAACAAAGATGTATTCCCCTACGTCAAGAGGGCATCAACAAGAAAGGTATGCATCATCCACTCCATGCATTGGAAATAAGACATCCATATTCATCGGCTCCCGCACCCATTCTTTTAATGGTGTATTATTCAAGGCGCGGGCGATTCTACAAAAGACGTTTGCCATCGAGTTCATCGAACTCCAGGCTCGCAATTACTGCGAACAAGATCTCGCAGAGGAACGCCCCCGGTGTGAAGAAAAGAGCTTCTGGCCGCTTCAGACCGCTTAGCGCAGGCGGCTTAGCTTCCGCTCCACCCTAGATCTGGCCGTCGTCCATCAAGTAGCTTCATCTGACAAGCGATTTCTGGAGGAAGGTCTCGCCGACAGCTCTGAAAACAATGACGATATTGATGTGCGCAAGTCCATTTCGGAACTATGCCTCTGTGTCTCTCGATCTGTTCGCATGCTCTAGCCGCCTCTAATCCGAGCCAACTCGCTCGATAGGGTGCAAGACTTGGGTCAGGGTCGCTGACTTGAAGCTACTTCCAACTGGCAAAGGTCGAATTCGCTGCAATATGCACTGCCCTTATCCTTCCCGACGAAGGTATCTAAACCATGGTATGTCGATTCCGTACGTACCAAGTGACGAACTCCAACTCAGATCATGAACAGACCGACAAAATTGTCACAGAGGACGGCTACCGATGTCGACCTGGAGCCCACCTGTGCATTACTCAATGTCAAGGGACTGTGTATCAACCCGCCATGAAGGAGGAAAAAGAAAAATCGGGCGAGGGTATGGTATGTCGAAACCTCCTGCTGTCATATTGCTATTCTTTGTGTGGGTTACACAAGAACCGTCTCAAAGGGCTTTGCGCTGTTCGATTGATCATTCTTTTTTTCTTCCGCTGCTATCTTATTATCGCTGGATCCTCACTTCACACACCTACACTATGTGGATCAATCAAAATTCATTGGACTGCTTGGTTTTTGCAGGCTCAAACCGCGTCCTGTTGGTTGCTGTCCATGATCGTACTGTGACAATGCGGCCTTCAATGAGGATATTATCCTCATGTTACAGCCTCGTGAAGAACCTCCAGCAAGTTCCTCATCAACCGATCGCGCAAAACCATTTTAGCGGCCGATGTAGGTCTGTCGTGTGACACGGGGACAGCATTTCCTCCTTTAGACGGGCTTATCACTAGACTAGTCTCGTGGCTGCCCCATCCTTCCCCGATGATCCGATACTAAGAAGCGGACTTCCAATTTATTCCGATTAGCTATTCACCATCCCTTCAACCTATCTGCTATCTTATTCCCGCCCCGATTTGTATCCTCGCTTCATCAGTCCATATCGTTGCACCCGTGCACTCAGGCTTTGCCAACACACAAGTCATTCAAGTCCCTAGCCATTGGTGTTGTACTTGTGTAGATCTTTGGCTTCAGGTAGACAGACTATGTCGCTCTTCGAATGTTCATGTGAGTTTGAACATATTTTTGTCTCCATCTTCACGTCCAATTCTTCCCAGTTCCAAAGCGACTCAAAGGCGTTCGCATACCGAATGAAATATACCTCTACATATTGGAATCCATTGCGCCCGACACTCAACCTCTAGCAGCAGAGCAACTTGCCACGTTCGCCAACATTTCCCTCGTTTGCAGATTCTTTGCCAACTACTCCTTGCCACGTATCTTTGAGCATATCGACATTTCTGGCGCTATTTTTTACGACGAAGACGCCGATTACGATGAATATGTTGATGTGCAGGATGAGGAAGACGTTTACAGGACGACGAACGGAGCCGTGTTATGCGCACAAATCACCGCCAACCAACCGCTTGCACTATCCCTTGCCAAGAGCGTGAAAGGATGTTATTTCTCTCGCCTCTTTCTATTGGGTATCCCCGAGAATGAGACGGAATCATTGTTGCTCCGATTCCAGAACCAGTGCCTTGCTGCGATGTCTCACATGAAGAATATTCAAACGCTCCTATTCTCGAGCTGCTCCATCGACGAAGAACATTGGCACGCTATCAGGAGGACAGTGAATCTGGAAAAACTATTTTTCAGTCGCTGTGAAATTTTGAGAGGCCCCGCGGATGTCGAACCAGAAGAGAGGTTCACACTAAAAGTGCCTCACCTCGGCGTCATCTGCGATGCTGTGGAACTTCCCCAACTGATCGGAGCCATAGATCCTCAGTCCCTGTGTACCCTCACTACGAATTCCCAGTTTATCGAAAATGTCGATTGGCTTCCCGGCTCTTCTGTCAAGGAGCTTTTTTTTTCCCCAGCAGATGATCTCGAGCAGTTGCGTGTCCTTTTGACACGAGCACCGCGGTCTCTCGAGGTGTTATTCCTTCCCATTAACAGAGACATTGTGATGAACATCGAAAATGAGGTAATTCCAGACGTATTCCAAGATCCTGCATGGGGGAATTTATCTTGTCTTCATTCACTTGTACTCGCGCTGGACGGCATAAATTGGAATTTTAGGAAAGTGCATACGAGTGTGGGTTACAATCGTCTTTGACCAAATCCCCCTTATGACTGCTTATGTTATTTATTCTCTAGACAATTTCTGTGGCCTTGGACATTATTACTTTCCTCCCGAGGTTGCACTCGTTGATGCTACGTAACTGGTTTAGGCGGAACTTGATTCCGCCATCCACAGAGATTCAACGTGTTCTTTCCAGCAAAGTCGATCCTGCCTCTAGCCTGAGATCTGTAGACATCGATGGCAGTGTTTTCCGCTTGGCAGGTAGAGAATGGGTCGTGGATTACTAGTATAAACGCTGTGCACCATGAAGTTTTTTTTTCCACCATTGTCGTTCAGGATATGATACGATATGGGTCACCATCTGTGTAAGTAGTCGTACGTTCGCACCTTACTCGGCTATTTCTGTAACATTTCCAAACACAAGGTTGACAGTAAGTAAATATGTATCTACATCGTTCATACTGTATAATTATCCGGGGTAGCGGTGGTCCCTGACGAACGCTTCTGCAGGCTGGAAACTGTCGCACATCCTGTCCCTTGCCTGTATGTGCTCGTGCTGTACCGGCCTTCCCGTGGTCTGGCCCCAATCCTCGAAGATGGGTGCCAAATGAACACGCAGGCCATTTAAGCATCCACCGCCGGGGTGGTGCGACGTTGCTGGTCGTACACAGAGGGAAGACAGGAGAAAGTCATTCGAGGAGATGATGCGGCTGACCAAAAAGTCAAGTCTCATTTATCTTGTTGAATACTAGTCTTTATTTTTTGAAATACGAAGCACAACGTCACCAATTATTCCCAAAATGCAACAAGGGACAACATACGCTTCAAGAAGGAACAAAGAAGCAGATCGTTACAAGACGAACGCAACACCGACCACCCCCAGCCAAGGCTACGCCCAACGATACTCCAGAATGACAAAGGTGCCCAGAACCCCATGGCAACACTGGAGCTAATCGCCGTAGGAATGGGTCGACGAACCAGAGGAGGCAATGTCAGAAGGGACTGCACCATGTTCAGTTGGGAAGAAGGTAGAAAGTATGTTGCATCACTTACTGTTAGCACACTCTTCGTCCCGCAATTGTTGCGCGGCCTCGAGGTCAGAGGATGTGCAGTTCACGGAAATACACGCGCCTGCGGCATCCTCGAAGGTGCTCGAGGTGCAGACACACTCAAGATCAGCGCTAACGAATCGAGGTCTCAATGAGGTGTGGTGGGCGAGAACACGAAACGTACAAGCTGCTACATCCGGCGACCGAGGCGGCTTGGGCCGCGCATTCAATTATGCAGTCGTCGAGTCGAGCATATACAACAAGAGCGCAAGCAACGAAGGCGAGGAGAACTTTTGTGTTGGAAAAATCGTGGCGAGTTTGAACGAAACACAACATGCAGAGCATCCAGCCTTGTATATTATTACGAAGGTTTCTCAGGTTTCCAAAGTGACTCGTATGACGGGAGGAAACGCAATCACCAGAAATCCTCTTTTCGTTCATTGTTCCACTGTCGTTCTTATTCAGGATGCCCGACGAGTGATCCCTATCTCGTTCCTAGAAGGGACCAAGCATGCATGCCCCATGCATTGTCTCCCCCGCCAGTCGAGACAGTGTATGCCTACTTGCGACTGAAAATGCGCAGATTGAAAAGGCCCTCGATTTCTGTCGACGAATCGGAAACAATGCCTTTACGCCATTCCGCCCGAAAACTCTAATTTAAAAGCTACCTATACATCAGCAGTCCTGGGTCACTCTAACCATAGACCCAGACCCTTCCAATGCCCTCTACGCAAGTTGCACATGTTCAAGGGCGCCCATATATAACAGACGAGTCATACCTCGACATCAGAGAAAACATGATACATAGCAAAAATAGACGAATACCGCGCACATCATCCATCACCCGGCGGAACCACTCGCGGTCTCCACGATATCATACACGAGGGCCGTCAGCACGAGTGCCGTGGCGAGCAGGCACCCCACTGCGCTGATCCGCGTTGACCGGAACGGCGACGTAGGTGATAGCCTCGGAAACGCCTTGAACACTTCCGGCAAGGGTCCCTCGGCGATTGACAGCACGGGCATCGCGATCCGCAGGTCAGAATCACGTGACACCCGGAGGCCCGATGCGGGCTCTGAAGAATGGGAGCGGCGGCGCATCTCGGGCGTCAAGGGTGTGTTGGGCTCGGGAGACAACCCAACCAAACTCGACGCAAAGAGCGTGCTTATACTTGGGCGTGGGCTGTGCGCGCTCAAGACGGTCCGCACGCTTCGTGGCCGCGCCTCGGGTGACGTGGGACTTATCAACAGAAACTCGTCCATGCCGGTGTTGGACGAATGCAGGATAGAGTGGGAAGGGGAGAGTGAGACGGAGAGAGACGGTCGCCGTGATTTGGGGGTCTCCCCTGATGTTTTACCGGTCGTCTCGGGGGGATGCACATGGTGGTGGTCTGCCCCATGGACGCTCGTCGGAGAGTCGGTATGATCGCCCACGGGCTCCTGCCCATAGTAACGGTGCTTGGAGGGAGACAAGACGCGGTTCCGGACAGGCATTTGGATTTCCAGTGATGGGCTCCTTGCTTCCTTGGACTCGATGGACATCCGCATTTTCATCTCCTCCGAGTCTTCAGGTTCTGGATCCGTGGAATCCGTGATGATCACAACAGGGATGTTTTCCACAGTGGCCACCGTCCCCACCGGCGTTGCTGTCTGTCGGATCGGTGTTGGAGGTGCGCCGACGTCAGGCACTGGTGGCATCTCAATGCAGACACTTGCATCCAGCACGGCGGAGGCCAAATGTCTCTTGGACACTATGAACAGGATGAACGGAACAATAAGATTAGAAGGGGTTGTAAATATGAGCGAAGCCCAGTTAAGGATCATTGCGATGGCATTCTAGAAGGCACCGTTCAGCATCAAGGCATGAGGTGTAGAAGTGGACGTACGTTAGTTTGGAAGGGTATGGTAATCAACCAGGGTAATATAGCAGACAAAAAGATGGCCATCTTGTAGGAGCAAATGTTTCCTCGCAGCAGATTGTAGCGAACCACGATCACGAATACCGGGATGGAGGAAATGAGCACCGCTAATCAAAGGTGAGAACAAGTAAGAGACAAAATGGCAACAACGCACCCAAAGGAAACACGTAGCTCGACGCCTGTGCAACCGTTCCCAGGGCACCATGCACCGTATGTGATGTAAAAACTTGCAAAAGGGTTGCACTATTTGGGTAAGTGAATGCCAAACTACCCATCCATCCAATAGGGATGTAGATGAGACACGAGATGATAACCGATAACCAAACTGCACGACGGATGTTCACAGAAGGGTGTGTGTTATTTACCCATGCTGGGATGGTCATGACCTATCAGAGTAAAGGGGATTGAAATGGGAGCAACAAGGATAAACAAAAAGACTGACGAATGAGAAATTGGAGAGCACAAATCCTGCGACAGTGGATTGGTTCTTCCCTACTACCGGGATATAGTTGGTGTCGAGGCCTGCGAGGGCGAAGACGACGATCCATACAATAGTTATGATGAGAAGAATGATGAAAGAGGCGATTTGGAAGATGATGTTATCCACGAGTTGAATGAGACTAAGTGGAAGGATGAGACAGAGAGTGATCTATGGAAACTGTGAGCGGACGAGGTGGAGAGGGAGCAAGGTGCTCACCAGTGTTCCGAATGAACCAAGGATGTATCCAGAGAATGCACTATTAGTGTTAGGTGGTATTTGATTGACTAAACTTGTTGAGGTCCTGCCGATGCATCAAGCGATAGGACGTACCACAGACCCAGCCATCGGTAAAGCTGATGGCACACGTCTTGTGAGCTACGTTGATGAGGAATGCATCCATGCTCTATCAAGAAGTCGGCACAAGAACTGAGGGAAACGACAATGAAGCATACCTGGAAAGACTCCAACAGACTAGCAATCACCAGGGTCTCCAACGCTAGGTATAACAAGATTTGGACGACAATATGCCACTTCTTACCCAGAAAGAGGTGGGCAATCGTCGTAAACTCGATAGAAGCCTGGAATGCTTCGTTTCCTTCGATAGACGACATTATTTCTACGAGAAAAAGGGCCGCTGTTCCGGACAGAAAACCTATTGCAACAAAGGTGAGAAGAGGCCTATGTGAGGCACGGGTCAATGTTGAACATGAAGGTAGAGTCGGGCGACGCACGTCAACCATCCCGCTTGTTGGTAGAGTAACGGAATAATGACCAACGAAGGACCCGTGATGCTCGAAACGAGGAGGGCCACGCTCCCCAGAAAGCTGATGGTACGAGGCATGTTGTAAGGAATCCCGGGAGTTCTTGCATGCAATGTTCACACTATGTTTTTTGGAATACTGGCAGGGAGACCGGAGTGATCAACATGGGGGTGAAAGGGAGCGAGAGAGAAAGGGATGGCGATATGAGAAGATCCAGTGTGTGCGATGCCACGAGCTTATGTGCTCGTGGAAAGCTGCCAAGTACGGAAGGCGCAGCGACTGTGGAGCTCCAAGGAAGCGGCGTGATGCCGGTGCTGTGATCAGCGATGCTCATGATTGGCTGCTTCGAACCGCCGTACATAATAAATCTAGACTATCGCGGACGTGCGGTTCCACTCCCAGTAACAACTTCGCCGTGGTCATTTCCAGTCAAATGACAACCTTCGTTAATTACGGCCTCACCGCGACACTCGATCTACTGTTGCTGTGGTACCCCCAATCGCCTCGTTGCGATATCATCCAGGGCCCATGAATGACACTTCAGAACAGTGGCGTATCATCTTCTGACCTAAGTCTCAGCCAGGCTTTTAATCCCCCCAGAGGGTCTCGTACGTACCAGACGGAAACCTCAACGTCACCCGTACATCGACCCACTGCCTCAGTGAACAACAAATTCGTAAGAACACTCACAGCCATAGTTCTCAGGTCCCGAACACCGTCCGATGTTGGCGTTCGTCATAGCCTGGTACCATGATGTAGACATCGCTCGTCACTGCAGAGCATCCATACGGTATTCCAGGATGACGAACTTGGTGCGTTTGTATATGGATATGTATGTGGAGACTGCCGTCATGCTGGCGGTGTCTCTTTGGCATCTGACCTAGGGGCATCATTGACGTCACTACCCCAACGCCGATTATACGCTCGAATGCTTTCAACTCAGCCCCCCTCCAACCTGATCAAGAAATGTCCGCCTTGCGTACTTTGACCTCTCGGCCGATGCGCCTGCTTCGATTCCATGGTGCCCATTTCAACGTCGCCGCAAGGTGCATGGTGACCAGCCCTCGCACCAGGGTCTCGCAAGCGCCGACTCTAATCCAAGACAAGGACAACGGGTTCGGCTTCGTCCGCTCGAACCCGCACGCCTCTAAACCCCGCAAGCTCGGTGTCACCGAAATACGTGGCCCGTACTATACCGCTTACGGGAAGCGCCACCTCGAAGACGTCCTGGAGACGATGGGCGCCCACATTGACGGATTCAAATTTGCGGGCGGATCGTTTGCGCTCTTTCCCGAGCGCGCGGTGAAGGATATGATCGATCTCGCTCACAAGCATGATGTCTATGTCTCTACTGTGCATATTCTTCTCGTTCACAGCGTCAGCAGTGCACGTTGATATGGTCATGGTCTGTTTGCAGGGTGGATGGATGGAGCATATACTGACGCATCCAAACGTGACCGCCGCCGTCGACCGCTACCTAAAGAAATGTAAAGACCTAGGGTAAGCACGTTGTCACACTCGCTCTCGGCCAATTGTTGAAACTCGCGCATTTCTCGACAGCTTCGACGTCGTAGAACTCTCTGCGGGCTTCCTCTCCTTCCCGCCAGACGACTGGTTGCATCTAATCGAAAAGGTACAAAGTCACGGATTGACGCCCAAACCTGAACTGGGGATCCAGTTTGGCGCGGGGGGAGACACGGATGTTGTCCAGCTAGAATCCATCGGGACGAGCGACCCGTCGAAGATTGTCCACCTCGGCAAGAAGTTTTTGGATGCCGGCGTCGAGCGCATCATGATCGAGAGCGAGGGGATTACAGAAAACGTCCGGAATCCACGAACGGACGTCGTCCAAGCCATCCTCAGGGAGCTCCCCTTGCAGCGCGTCATGTTCGAGGCAGCCGATCCTAAAGTGTTCAACTGGTACATTCGCGAATTTGGCGTCGACGTCAACTTGTTCGTGGATCACAGCCAGATTGTGCAGTTGTCCTGCTTGAGAAGTGGTACCTGGGGTATGGCAGACACGTTTGGAAAGATTGTGAGCTATCGCGAGTAAAGTTACGTGTATTATATCACTTTAGTGAAGAGAGTCCATTAACGTAGTAGTTTGTACAGAGTACTCTAGCGCTAGATCCACGAAATGTCTTTTCAAACGTTGAGTAATTGGATCGCAGCAGGACAGCACGTCCTCAGATTCGAAGGGACGCTATTACATCTCGTTCCAATCTACATTTTATGAAACGTGTAAGTTCACATTCCTCAGTACGCCGCGATGGGAAGACAAGCGTAAAGACTCACTGCTTGAATATACTCATGAAAAAGTCCTCTACTTTGCTCGGGTTCAAGTCGACGCTGAAAGCAAAAGGATTCTTCATAAACACGCCCTTGACTTCCGCCTCCAACGCATCCCCCGCAAGGCTTTTGCCGAGCGTCCCAGAGACGTGGACAGAGGTAATATCGAGTGCCTCGACGGTGGCGTCGACGATCGCCTTGCCAACGTTGAGCACGTCCACAGTCCCACTTTCCGCCTCGGTGAGCAATACGTTCACTGCATCAAAGCCCCTCGTAGATCCTTGCGCCGCCGCGAGAGCAGTCGTCGCGCTTTCGTACGCAAAGTACTCGGCGCTCTTGGCAAGGTCTGCCATCGCTTGCATCGCCGCATGGAACGCGGCGTCCGCGGCGCGCTTGTACGCAGCGACCGCATCCTTGGCCCCGTCGAACGCAATCTTATCGCTGCCGCTCTCCACGAGATTGAGCGCCTCCAACGCCCGATCGACGACGGCCTGTGTGAACTTGTCAACGCTGGCCAGAACCTCCTTGCAGCCCGACATGAGGCCGTTTCCCGCGCACCCGGCCAACTCGAGGGCTCTTTGCGCTGCGTCTAACGCCGCCTTGTCCGCAACGTAATCGGCCGACTTCAAAATGGCCTCTGCAGCATCCAACGCGTCCTCGGCCACCTTGATCACCACCTCCACCCCGCCCCGTTCGATCTCGAGTCCGGCAATCTTGATCATCTTGTACCACGGCCCGTGCTCGAGACATTGGATCGTATTCTCGAGGCCATACATGCGACTCTGCAGGCCCTCGACCTTGCACTTGGCACCTTCAATGTCGCTCTCCGCCGCACCAAACTTGCGGTTCATGTTCGCCTCGGCAGATGCTACTCGGTTCTGCGCCTCCCGAAAGTCGGACGCGAGCTTTTGCTGCGCTTTCCTGAGATCCTCGACCGCGCTTTGCACCTTGACTTGCCGATCGTGCTGGGCATTGGTCAAGTCCGCCTGGGCCTTGATCAGCGCGGCGTTAAACTGACCCTCGGCTTTGGTGATGGCATCTTGGAACGTCGCGATACGGGCATTGTACGCGTTGATGATCGCCAAGTTGGCTTTGGTGACACGTTCTTGGTATGCTTCCCACGTCTCCCGGGCAGCCGCGAGCCGCACCTTGGCCCGATCGATCTTGTCGTTGAGATCAGTGCGCTCCGCGCTGACACGTTTCTTTGTATTCTCGATGCCCTGTTCCGCAGCTTGTTGCGCCCTCGTCAAGAGGTGGACCATTTCGTCGTGGATGTAATCAAGGAGATGTTGTTCGAGGTCGGCATGGAAGCTAAAGTCGGCTTTGCCGAGGTCCTTCCTGTCCAATTTTCCGATCAGCCTCGCGTCCACTTCAAACGTCAGGAGTTCCGTGAGCTTGAACTCGCTGATCACCCCGAGGCACAAGCAAGATCGAAAAAAGGATGTAAGTCGAGAGATCCGTGGTCAACAAAATTACGCACGTCTTGAATGAAATTTCCGGCGAGGGCTGCGCGTTCACCAAAAGGTGTAACGCGCACGTATCAGCGTAAAGTGTGATTGCACCACTGATCAACAAATGCTGGACGTCCTCGCCAACTTGCACCTGGACGACAGCCTGCTTTGCGCCGTCCATCCCACAAACATCGAGAGGGCCGAGCTGGAAATTGTCTACTGCTCCATTGATCAACAGGATAGTGTCGTTAATCACTTCCAAACAGGCAGGTCAGATATTCACCATCGGACACAAGATGCATAGAAAATACGAACCACAAAACACTTTGACATGTTTCCCAAACACGATCATGTTGCTCTGGAACGAGAATCCTGCAGGATAGGTCACATCCTGGACCCTCAATCCCGCAGGACAAATGCACAGCTTGAGTTCTTCAAACTCGAGGAAGTCACTTGGGGGAGCAGGAAACTTGCGGTGGAGGAGCTTCTCCGCAAATGCGACCACGTTTCCAAAGTTGAGGTTCTCGATCTCGGCATACAACATTTCCTCTAGTGAACGATTAGCAAAAAAGAGAGGATGATGAGGGAAAATAATGTGCATACTCTCTGGATCTTCATTGATGCTCACAACGACGAGTGCACTCGTATCTCCAATGGTGAGTCCACCTTTGAACAAAACACCGCTACCCAAAGACCAATTTCGTAAGTTATCCAGTACAAAAGAGCCTGGCGCATACACCCACGTACCATAATCCAGTCACATAGCTCAAGTCTGCCTGTAGGAGGAGATTTGGTCCAACGACCACCTCGTTGCTGATCTCGAACGGATTCACCCAATTGCCCTTCAGGTCAGCCGAGATGGACGCGTCCGTTTCTGTCGCCGACAATATCATATCAAACAACAAGGGTGGCGAACGCGCGACAGGAATGTACAGCCCCGCGGAAATCTGAAGAGAAGGGATTAACACGGCCTTGTCGAACGGACTCGGGGTCATGTCCAACGAAAGTGTGATGGGTGTGGTGGTGATGCCTTTGCCAAAGTTGAGATTTCGAGCGACGGGAAGGAAAATGTCGAGGTCGAAACCCTCGGCTTGTGACCAGGATGCCTCGAGTGTCATCCCAGTCACGTTGGACTTTGCGAGTGAATTGAAGACGGGAATCTCATCCAACGTCGCGTAGATTTGAACGCCTAGAAGAAGCCGCGTAAACAAATGTATCGACTAAATGCCATAATGTTAATGTTCTCGCCTTCTTTGGGTTTATAGTATCCGTCTTTGATATCCGCGCCGACAACAGGATCATCCCGGGATGCGGCGATGAACAAAACATCCTTGAGCGTGAGATCGAAAGCTGTTCCCTTTAGCTTTGGCACGACTTTTGACAACGCTAGGGCATTGCCCGAGGAAGTCAGTTCTGCATACACACTCCATTCCGTGCGTTTTGGGACGACGCCAGGTGCAGACGGGTAGAGATGAACCGCAGCACTGATCTCCAACCCTTCAAACTTAACGTCCCCATATATGGTGGCGTCTGAAGACTTGGAGCTCGAGGCAAGTTGAAGGTCGAGCTGGATGTATGCCGAGTTGATGGTGACGTCTCCAAACTGTACAGTACCAAGGTCTGCATGAACGACAGACCCGGCGGAAGAAAATTTGATGGTAGCATTTCCGGATACGTGACCAGCGATGCAAACGTTGGTCAACGTCGCAGATAACCCTTTGTCGGACATAATAGAGATATTGGCGGATTGGAGGGTCACGTCAACGGAGGGAACTTTGAGTGGTTCGTGGTGGAGCGCCTCATATAACTGTAGAAGTGAGGAAATGTCAAAGTTTCGGATGTTCGCGTCAAGGAAGAAACTACCGCCTGGGGCGTACGATCCTCTGAAATCGATGGTGGTGGTAAGATACTGGAATTTGGCTTCCATATCCAACTTGAGATCTTTCCATGGGTCCGAGGTCGAGAGGCTAGACGAAAATGTTACGGGGTTCAACTACAATGAAGAAGCATCAGCAATTGGTCTTTGCAATGACGAATATACTACCACACATCCTTGAGCACCCATCGGGTTAACCCAAGTGACACCTGAAGGAAGAGCTGCATTGAGTTGCACCCCCCCACCGACATCCTTCAACGTATAATCCAATTCCATAGGCAGGACGCTTCCTCCAGGAAGAGTCAAGTTGAGTGTTCCAAACAGTTCCATATCGCGGGTAGTGAGCTTGTTCGGACCATGTTCCAAAACCAAGCGAACGCAAACGCTTGTAATGTGGACACCAGGAGTGGCCATGCAGGTCTTTCCGACGAATTTTCCTTCCATGGTGAGGGTTTTGATGGTTGGAGGTCCATTCCAACTCAGGTCGGGACCGAGATCAGCCTGGATGTGTACGGTAGGGTCGTTGATACTCAAGACATTTGATAAAAGGGAAGACAACGACCCCAAGGATGAGTCAATAACCAGATCGGCATCGAGATTATACCCAAGACTCTGAGTCGGATCGTAAGCATAGTTTTGGTGGAATATGGAAATATTTCGGAAGGTAAGTTCAGTGCCTTGCAGGGTTTCACTGAGTGACGGGATGAGCTGAGAGAGCATCAAGGAGCCCTTGATAACCGCTCGTTGGATGGAGGGCGGCGCGGATCCTATAGTCACACCTCGAGGCGGAGCGCCGTGCCAAATGTCGAATTCTGCAGTAATGCGCTTGTCGCCAAAGAGGTCAATAGTACCCTTTGTCACAAACTCGCCGGGAGACGTTGCGTCATCCTTGTAACAGGAGACATGAACATGTATTTGTAATTAACAGGCCCTCCAGGTACTCACAGGCGAAGTGGAGTCGCCTGAAGAGGTTTTCTGCAGAACCAAGTTGTTCACCTTAGCACCGGCAGTAGTGATCACAGATTTCTGCGACGTGATCGCTTGCATGAGCAGGCCGTGCTGGGCAACAGGTTTGGGAGGCGGAACAGATGTCTGTGGGAGAGCTGGAGGTAACTTGGTGAACTCGCCATTGAGAGCAGGGTGGCTAGGGATAGTAGAGGACATATTGAGAGCGGAAACAATTGTTCAACTTGACTCAAAGACCGGGCGATAGCCGATAGTAGTTTGCAAAGCCTCTGTTAGCTTTTATCCCTCTAGATCATACAGCATCAAGGGCAAGGAAAGAGCCCTACAATATAGGCGCAGTTTTACGTACCTGCCCTATCGAGGAATTACGGGCTTGGACCGAGTGTAGGTGAGCAAGACCAAGGCCCGTTCGTAAGGGGAATCCGGATTACCAGGACCTTGCAGGATGGTGGTACATACCACAGTTTGGATACCGGTACCGGCGCAATCGGATATGGTCGTAGCGTTAGCTGGGGTATCGAGAGATGGTGTGGGAAGTGCTAAGGCTGTGTCTTATATTTGGCATGCGTGGGCACTGTACCTGCTCGAGCGTCTTTGGGCGTAAACTCGAACGGTAAGAAAAGGCACTTCCCACAATGCATACGTGATGTCTATCGCCCTGGTTTTACGACCGTTCCGGAGGTTGAAGGGTGGATGTATCATACCTGTCTTGGCAAGATTGCGTGCGCTCGAGACCCAAGTTTCGGAATTTGGCAACGTATAGCAACATCGTCCGTTCCCCGCAAATGTGGCGGAACGGAATCACAATCCTCCGGCCGATTCATCCCGAGTGTTGCCCAAGAATGCATAGATGAACTAAGGGGTATCATTCAACGTGGAATATGTACAATGTTACAGCAGGCTAGCTCTGAAGGTACTTACCGGCCTACATCCCGCCGTCATCGGGTATTGGAAAGTAAAAGATGAAATGAATGCGCAAGAGATTTTGCAAGTTCGGATGCATCACTTGAAAGAGGTTGTTCAAGGGTCCATAGGCCAAAGCCTCGTGCATTCCATGCGGCTCTTCCCAGAAACCAGATCAGCAGGTGGATTGATCGAACTGTACATACACCGTTTACAGGCTGGAAGCAAAGCTTACGGCCGGCGATTCGCAGATCAATGGAGAAAGCAATTACAACTTGAACGCTCCCTGCTGTGATGTTCAAATCATCCAACGAATACAGCACGTACCGTTTCTCGTTGTCAAGCATACAGTCCTGTACATAATGCGACGTGACAGGTTCCTGAGCCATAGCCTCATCACCCAAACTGACATGAGACACGCACCCTGGTGGCAAAAAACTTCCGCTGTAGCTAGAAGCCAAGGTCCAAACTCCGAGTCTGAGTTCTGCCACTCTGGTTCAACATCTTCAGCACTGGTGCCTCCATCCTTGCCTTTGCTTTGGGGCAGAGTGATTAGGTTAGGGTTGTGTATTATAAGCGCCCAACGTTCTCGTTGGAACGCCAGGAGGAGCATGAAAAGGTTAGCATGAAATGATGAAAGTATAGTAGATGTACTAATACCTGTGTACAACCATCCACTGATGGATCACCAAACAAACGCGTTTGTGTGTACATGGCAAAGGGGCGATGGTCTGAGGCGGTGCGAGCCACCAGCGCCGCCACAGAGCGATGTCAGTTCGATCGCATGAGTGTAAGCGAGTCCATCTGCTCTTCCTCCATCTTCCGACCTCTGGCCGTTCTGCCCCGGCCATTCTGCCCCGGCCATTCTGCCCCGGCCATTCCTTCCGTTCCTCCGCACCCTCGCACCCCTCAGGCCTCGACTCCTCGTCTGCGGCCTCGTCGTTCGGGTCCCGGGCATCGGAGCATCACACGAACGAA
>JBBPSN010000031.1:9468-27813 GCA_038093615.1 Austroboletus olivaceoglutinosus | reverse complement strand
ATTCTGCCCCGGCCATTCTGCCCCGGCCATTCCTTCCGTTCCTCCGCACCCTCGCACCCCTCAGGCCTCGACTCCTCGTCTGCGGCCTCGTCGTTCGGGTCCCGGGCATCGGAGCATCACACGAACGAACTGCAAGGTTTTCCCACCCCCGCAGATCTCACGTGCCTGCCCGGGGTCGGCTAGTGCTCCTCCATCCACTCTCGCATCCACGTAGTCGTCCCTCGCCGCATTTGTATCGTAGTACAGATGTCATTTCACGCACAGCTGACCGAAGAATGCAATCCGAGAATGTAAAGCCTGAGAGGTGTAGTAGTTACAGTATGTAATAAGAAGCATCATAGCATACGAGCAAATTTTACTTGACGTCAGTCAAGTTCCCCCCAGCAGCTCTCTCGATCCCCTGGAGTACCGTCTCCAATCGCTTCTCCATTTCTGCTTCCTTTTGCTTCTGTTTTCCCCGCCGACGTCCCCCGCCTGCGGCTGCTTCCTCCTCCTCGTCTCCCGTCCGTGTCTGCTCCACCATAAACTCACCCACGAACTTTGCTACCGCCTGCTCGCCCACCTCACTGTGTGCCCGATTTCCCCACCGCCACTCATACGCCTGCGAGTTGTCTTCGGTAATACCGTTCAGCTGCGTAGCAGAGACGCGTCCGCGGCGTTTACCCGTCGCAGATTTAGCATCACCGAGACGGGCGCGGTCGACGTAGCCCTGTCTTATGAGTTGCTGCAGAAAGACGTCGATGGACATAGAGCGGTGCGTTGACTGGGCATTGGAGGGAACGGTACCGCTCGATGAGATGCGGAGCCGCTTCAGGTTGGCTCTGAGGTCCACTGGACGACGAGAGGACTGTCAGAGAAAACAAGCGGGCAGATCGAGAGAAGACAGACGTACGTTCGGAAATGGATCGCCCATTCACCAAGATGAGTGCAAGAATGACATGGAGAAGACCCAGTGCAGCGAGCTGGTCGGCTGTGCTCCACGCAATGATGCAGCCATAGTTGCGGAGCGTGTCGTCGTCGTCGTCGTCGTCATTGTCGGGGACGTCAGCGAGTTCTTCCTCGAGAAGTCGCTCATCGGATAAGGCGGCTTGTTCGATGATAGCTGGATCCAATGTTGAGCGGAGGATGTAAGTCTTGGAGCCGGCGGCAGTGGCTGAAGTGGTAGCAGAGCAATCAGAATGAGCCTAAGGAGACCGAGTACGACAGACCTCTTTTCTTGACACCGGTGGCGGTTTGAAGTTCTTCCGCGGGATCTTGGTCACGGTAATTGCGGGCCTGGAGTTCGACGAGCTCCATGGCAAATGTCTTTCGTAGAATTGCTTGCGCAATGTGTAGCACAGCACTGAATGAGCGGGTGTAGGGGCCGAGGACTATGGACGTCTTAACGAGGTCAGACGCATGGGAAGGTGAGGCATACCTTTCTTGTTGATGTCCTCCCGACGTAGTGGGACGCGTTTGTGTTCGCTAAAGAGGGCGAGCCGGACTAGATCACGCGCCTTCTTGTCGAGGTGCTGATGTTGATAGGATGCATGAGCCAAGGAATGTGACAATAGAAAAGCTCACGATACTCACGTCGCCAGCAATCGCGCCTCTCGCTTGGGTGGCGTTGACCGCTTCATCGTCGTCTAGGTCCATCTCTGGCGGATCCGAGTCATCCCCGCCATCGTCTTCGTCTTCAGAGTCTGCACGTCGTCCGCGCGTACGCTGTGAGCGGTACTGGGATGGCTGTGGTTCTGGCCGAGACCGTCGCTGGGACCGACTTGGACCAGCGCGAGCCATCGAGATTCGAGTAAGTATTAAAAGAGGGCCAAGGCGCGTGACAGTTTGCGTCGTCAGATCATGTGACGTGCCAGTACTCTACTACTACTACTAGCCTATTCTTTCTCGACTTACTCTTTCCCTGCATTACTATCATCGTCTTTTGCGCGCCGGTATTACCTCTGGCGCTTTCGTGGAATGCTGATTACAGTACCTGTTTTTCTTCCTGCGGTTACATTCTCTTCACACTCCTCGTCACTGTTTTTTTTTTACCAGCCACGGGCCACGGCCACGAGGAGTTCCGATGGTGAATGGCGCTACATTTTACTACTGCGGAAATGTGGAGTTTCACTGGTGGGTTCTCTGAGAAGGTCTTTTTTTGGTCATTGGTTGGTTTCAGTGTTACGGTATTGATGAGTTCTGTTATAGAGTACTATCAGGACCAGTACAACACTCTAATCGTGTTCTTTGGCTCTTTCCTCACTGGAATGTTGCATTGCTTGCTTGACAACGCTTACCTTGATGCTATCACAGCACTGACATGGCAGACAATCAGGCATCTGCACGACGATTCATAGGAATGGGTCGACTACTTGAAATGTGTCCTTGCAAGCTTGGTGCTATGCTCCAAACACTGCTCTCATGAAATGTAAGTGACTGCTTTTGATACCTTGATACACTACTTAATGTTTCTTAGACGCTCACCAAAAAGGCGATCGCGCCCTCGCCATGCACCCAGAGATAGCAGTTTGTCTCCTACCCTCGTTTCCCTTTCTGCCAATCCGAGTCAAATCAGCTGTTGTACTGTTCATCTTGTTGGCATGGTCGTCGCCATCCATCTTTCAGCCTCTCACTCTACTGCCAACACCATCTTAACTGACTATATGGCATCGCAGTACAGTAATCGATATCTATCGTGTCCAGCGCTCCACCCGTATTCTCCTGATCCAAGCACGAAAAGTCATCCCCCGATGTTCTCCGCCAAAAAAATCGCAGCGTCTTGGAAGGTCACGCTCGAGTTGACAGAACCGCCGTTGCTGATCACAGAACCAGGCTACCCTGTTCGTGTCGTTAGCAAGTTGAGGTGAAGAAAGTACATGTGCAGAGTTCCAGAGACTATCGGTGTGTCTGTTCCTACTATTTATGTGTCCGTCCCTCATGATGCCGGATACAGACCTCGTGTCTTTCCTCAACGGTCGTACACTTGGAGCGCGTCATACCAGCCCGAGGCTAACCGATACAACTCCAGAAGGAAATGTATTCTCGCACTGTACCGTATGTACTACCTCCCAAACCCACCTCGTCATCCGCACCGCATGCAGCATGGATGCAAATACGAGAGTCTTTCCGTTCAATGCCCAGGGAATATCACTGCATGTACACTCTCTGCACCACCATATATACCAATGCCACTTCAGAATTGAAATCGTCGGACCTCTATCTAGAACGACACATCAACTCCGCCAAGCATGGGCACACGCAATCCCATCCTTACTACCCAGTGTCTTCCATCGCGTCCTCGACACCTAGCCCATGCAAACCATCTAGTCCAGTCAACCTACACGATGTGATCGTTTCCCTCTTTATAGTCACACAAACTAAGCATACACGCGATGAGGACTAGAGCGATAAGCCTACACCCTGTCTCGCTCCTATACCGACGCAAGCGAGGCGTGAACCAATGATAACAAGGACTCGAGGAGTACGGCCCTTGGTGAGTTTCACGCTCGACCGTCGAAGGTAAGTATCAGCGTTTCAAGCTTCAAGTCCGCTCTCAGTTTAACTGTAAGTGACTTAAGTCCTACTAAGTATCAAGCCTACCATAACCCAACCCGTGAAAGCGACCAGGGGCATGCGAGGCGGACCCAAACGGCGCACAAGCAGGGAGGCGTGACACAAGGATTGAGCAGTGAATGCTCTCATACATGGTGCAGGCAATGGCGCCGCTCAATCCATCGTACCACCGCTCTTCGCCATTTCCATTTCCATGACAGCGAGTGGATTCAATGTGCGAAATAGAACACATAGTACTTGTTGTGGATGCTGCGATCACGAACATTCTAGCTAGTAGTTCACAAGAAGGTCCGAACGTCCTAGTGAATGACCTACGTTGTATGCGTATCCTGTACGACGATGTCGAAAAAACATAGTTTATGTAGGTATCCACTTCATGTTGTCCATACTAGGAGTCGTCCGCGACCCATTCCCCATCTACCAAACGAAAAACCTTCCCCTCAATTTTTACATATCTCAGGCTAGAGGTAGGATTGACTTTCTTGGAAAGAAGACATTGAGTGTCTGCGGATGACACGTACAGCGGCCTGAACCAGTCACACAGCATGAACGACTGTAGCCCTGGGAGGAAAGTAATCATGTCCAAGGCCAAGCAAATCTACAGAATGGGATTAAACAGTCATAAAGGATGTTAAATGAAGACGATTGTGACTCACAGTTGTCTGCACACTGTCAATATAAGAATCTTCGCCCTTCAGTGTGAGGGAGCGAAGACATGACAAATTCCCCCATGCAGAATCATGGAACATGTCCCCCAATACCCTTTCACCATAAATGTAAAGGCACAACACTTCGAGAGATTGGGGTGCTTTTGTGAGAAGTACATGCAGTTGCCCGAGATCATCTACCCAGAAAGAGAGTTCCCTGACAGTGGAGGAGGGGAACCAGTCGGCATGTTGGATAAAGTCGAAATTCGTATCCAGGGTGCGCAGGGACTGAGGATCTATGGCCGCAATCGGTTGGCAAAAATCCCAACATCCAGTGAATATGCTGAGGTGAGGAACTCTTATTTTGACCCTATTTTCGGGTTCGACATTTGCTGGACCGTTCGGAAACTCGCAGGAAACGAAAATTAGCTTTTCGAGAGAAGCCATCATTCCAATAGCACGCCAATGTTCTTTGTCTACGGAGCAGGATGAAAATGAAAGCGTTCGGATGTTCTTCATATAAGACATGGCAGTGAGACACTTGTCCATGAACCGGAGCATCGCAGGGTCCATCTCATACTCCCAGGAATCGGAACAGAGGTTACAGAGATAACATTCTTTGACAGTCTTGGCGAGGGAGAGTGCGAGCGGCTGTTCAGCTGCAATTTGTGCACATAACACGGCACCGTTTGTCGTCTTGTAAATTGCTTCCTCATCGGGTACATCAGGGTAATTAAAGTCATTAAAAATATCGCCAGAGATGTCGATGTGCTCAAAGATGCGAGGCAAGGAGTAGTTGGCAAAGAATCTGCAGACGCGGGAAAGGTTGGCAAATGTCGCGAGTTGCTCTTCCGTCAGAGGTCTGGTGGGAGGCCCGATGGATTCGAATATGTAGAGGTATATTTCGTTCGGTATGTGAACACCTTTGAGGTGTTTTGGAGCTAGAAGAAACAGCGAAAAATTTAGCGCGAAGATGGAAACAGAAATACGTTCAAACTCACAAGAACATTCGAAGAGCGACATGGACCATCTACCAGAAGCCGAAGATTGACGTGCACTGTTCAATAATACTACAGCGCCAGCGGCCAGGGACTTGACGCTATGATTTGTGTGCCGACCAAACCTCAGTGCACGGGACCGACGAATATTGACTGATGAAGCAAGGATGGGACAGCGAGTAGATTGGAACGATAACAGAGTTAGTTGGAACTCCGCTTTCTCGCTCAGCATGATGCGGCTATCCGAATCGCCGTCGTCTCCGAGTCCGCCCTTACTCCGACGAGTTCCGCACACTCCGGCGGACAGCCGAGTCATTTCTGGCACGTGACTGTGTCGCGTCCTACTTGCAGTTGCACTGGTCCCCTCGTTTTCTTACTGATCATGACAGCGCTGCAAATCTGGCAATGGACGCTCACCAAAGAGGCCATCGCGCCCTGCTTTGTTCGCGACGTTCTCGCCATGCGCCAGTCCAGCGACAGCGGTCTGTCTCCTGTCGTTGTTCACTTTTCAGCCAACTCATTCCACTCCAACCAGATCCCGATTTTTTCTGGCTTGGATACACCCCTTGTCGTACCGTTCTTCTCGTCGGCATGGTCGTCGCCATTCAGGTTTATGATAAGCGCGCCATCTACACTAGTCAGCTGAATCCGCACACGTTCAACTACTCCCACTGCTGACGGCACCTCCAGTTGACGATGGCACAGCAGTAATTGATTGCGTGCTTCGTTATCCTAACCCTCCACCTGTACCTCCCAGACCCAAGGCTGGTACGAGCACGAGCAGCCATCTCCAATGTTCTCCGTCAAAGAAACCGCGTCTCGGCAAGGTCTCGCTCGGGTCGATGGAACCGCCGCCACCGATCACAGAGCCAGGCTACCCCGTCCGTGTCGTTGGAAAGGTCGTACGACATTACCAGTCGAAGCAGATTCATGCAGAGACTATCGGTGTGTCGGTTTTCATTCATCCGTCTGCAGCCCATGATGCGGCATACAGATCCATGTCCTTCTTCGCTAGACGAAATCGCACACTTGGACCGCGTCGTAGAACTTCACAAGACAAAATATTCTCGCGCTGTTCCGTTTGTGCTACCCGCCAAACCCACCCCGTCGCACGCAACATCGACACCACACACAAGCGTTTTCTCCGATGCCTCCCTTTCTTCACGCCCTGGGAATACTACTACATCGTATACTCTCCCTGCACCACCATATATGCCGATGCCACTTCAGAATCGAAATGGGCCTCCATCCAGAACGACACACGTCAACGCTACCTATCAAGGCCACACGCACGTCCCATCCTCCCCCACTGCATCGTCCATTGCGTCCTCGACACCTTCCAGTCCGTGCAAATCGTCCAGTCCTGTCAAACAACAGGAGGTGAGTTACGTACCACATAATCGTGCTAGTGTCCCTTTTTATGTCAACAGACGTCGAACACGCCAAGACTGCGACATCCATCGCGTCTACACACACGAGACCTGACTACGAACACGTTTCGGCTGTACGTCAAACATTACATGGATAATGCCCCGCCACCTTTTCCTATATCTTGCACTTCCCCCACGCGGAGCACGTGTGGAGGTCTTAAGACACCGACGAAACATGCGCGTGATGAGGACGAGAGCGATAAACCAACACCACGTCCCCGCCCTTGTACCGACGCGGGCGAGGCGCGAACTAATGACGACGAGGAGGGGCCCATGGTGGGTTTCACGCTATCCCATCTCCGACGTGTGCCCGAGCTTGCATTGCTCGCCGCGCGCGTCGTGCGCACCGAGACCCGGAAAAGAGACAAGGCCGAGCGAGAAAAGGAAAGGGAGAGGGTGTATTCGCGCATCGCATCAGGAACAACCGATGGGAACGGGAAAGGAATTGTGTCAGCCCCTACATCAGGGACAAAGACTACGACAGAATCACTGCGGAAAAAGATTAAACGGCTATTTTCATGGGCGGTCGTCAAGTTATACGAAGAAGGGAGCATCGTTCTCTGGGATGGGGACGTGAGACCGCTGCCCATGCCGCCCCTGGATACTGCCGGACCGCCGTCGTCGTCGATTGGGCTGTGGAATGACGACACCACGCGGGGAAGCACCCTCGACTGGTCTTCTGCGTCGTGCCGTACACCATCTGGTTTCGGGAATGCAGACGCATGCACGTCGGCCTCGGTTCTGTACACCGCGTCTGCATCGGGGTCGCTTTACTCGCACTACCATGCACCGCGACGGCATGGCAAGGATGGTTCGGCCCGCGGCCACGAGGGTGAGGGGGACGCCGGCGTGGTGGATCCAGACGCGGACCCGGCGTACTTGTCGGATCCACCGTTGGGCGAAGAGGCTTATGTACCGCTGACGCCGCGATTTTTGGCGGGGTACGCGCGCGACGCGGTGAATGCGTTACGCCGTAGAAGCGTGGGCCGAGGACGGGGGCGTGTTGGCTCGGCTACGGGCACTGGCGTGAACAGCGGAGCGAGGGAGCCGACGGCAGAAGACGTCTTGGTGTATATGCAGCGGGTGGACGCACGATGGGCAAGAGTTGGTGTGTGGGCCGTGGAGGAGGCGTTGGCAATGAGCGGATAAGATTCATTTGATACGTTTGTGGGTTTGCTGTCGCCGATTTGGGTGCTTGGGCGATCCTTGTGTACACTGACGCATATCTTGTGTGTGCACGGCTCTTGGTACTTTATGGTCATTCAATATACTGTACTTACTCTCCGTCTTCTACCCGGCTCTCACAATAGAACCATTTAATGTTCCATCGTGACGCGTGACTCCATGTCAACCCGGGTAAAGGCTGCTCTTCCACAATGACCGTACCTGACCCGGGTTACATTCATGTGGGCACGGACAAACCCACGGATGGGTAGGCGGGTAGGCGGGTGTACCTGTGGGTGTGACAGGATGTCCAAACCTTAGCTTCAATGTCAGTTGCATGAGTCTTGCAAAATCAGCACCCAAAATCGAACAAGAAATAGTACTAATGTAATGCATTAAATCTATGAGTCAATCATTATGATGTCTGCATCGACTTCTTTTGCCTTCTCCTTGCCTTTGCCACGACTCAATCCACCACCAATGATTTTCGTAACAAGGTCAAGAGAAAGAAGTGGTGTCTGAAGCCGTGATCCGATAGCCGTTTGAACTTTGAGAGATTGGGAGCCAGGTGTATCGACCCTACATGTCTCTGTTGTACTGTACTGTAAGTTCAGTTCACGACGACATGACATGATGCTCAAATTAGACAATACTCCCCTGGAAGTAATCTTTGACCAGTTTTGCGCCTTCCGTGTAGATAGGTGATTCATCACGCGACACTGTTGCTGGCGACGGAATCGAAGTCCCTGGTCACAATAGCTCAACCTCCTTGATGTAATAGGTATCATTTACCATGTTAAATGGTTGCTGAGAAACTGCACAGCGTGCTGCAATTAGAACACGTTGACGTGGAGGTGTATATCTAGAAGCTGAGCGCTCGAGGGATTGCTGGGCGTTGATACTTGAGCCTTCCTCTGGTACTTTGCGTCGTCTTAAGCAGTCATCTCGCGCTCGCCGAAGGTTTGATGTCCCATGGGCAGTTTGCATGCATTTCCGCAAAATAGGTATATGACGAGCGGGATCGGTTTTGCAAGTAAACTTGAATGTGATTGATCCTGGCGGCCGGGATCAATCACCTTCAAGTTTCTAGTGCCTTTTGATCGCACGACGACAATATGGTAATGGTCACATACGTCAGATAACCATCGTTTTCTCGTCTCGTCTGGTGTAGGGTCAGCAAAAGATTAATATACATCACGAACTTCCGAGTCATACCAATGATTTTCTCATCATCCCAGTCCCAAACATCCAGATCGGCTTTTCGACGGCTTTTCGACGGCGAGATTAAGACGACATCATCCGTGGCTGGGGTGGTTGTACGAGTTCCCTAATCTGGGTTTCGTTCCCGAGTATTCTTAGCAGGCGAATCTGGGACTGCTGATGGACCACCTATATACACGTCAGATCAGTGATAACCGTCATAAAAATTGATTCAAATGGACATCGTACGGGACATGAGTGTTGGGACTCCAACTCCGACTCCGAGCCTCAGCCTGGATTGGCACGGGTACGGGTTTGGTCACGGGTGCCCAGATTTGGTACCCATACCCGCACCCGTGGCGGGACTCCCTGCCCCCCATCGAATGTGAACACCTTTGACTCGTCTGGGAGTTAGAAAAAAACAACGAAGAATCAAGGCATGAAAATGAAGACAGAAATACACAGGAGCATTCGAAGAGCGCCACGCCAGTACGTCTACCAGAAGGCAATTGAAGTTCAAGGATCAACACGACTGCGGCACCAGCGGCCCCTGAGGGACTTGACGCTATGACTTGTGTGCTGACCGAAACTTATTGCGCGAACCAAGCGGTCCAACGAATATTGGGTGAGGATGCGAGGCGGGAATAATCGGAGCTGAAAGTCGACGTGCTAACATTTCGGAGTTTCAATTTGACGCATCTGATATGGCAACTCTCGTTAATGCCATGACGCCAACTGATGCAATGCTCTACGATACTAATCCGCAGGTTTAGTTCATTTCCATCCAACCCTTCATTTGTTCAGGTCTCCGTCAAGAACTTGCCAACTATCTCAAAGTAATGGTCGGGTTCCTCCAAGTAGGTCATGTGACTGCTTCTCGCAAAGGTTACCCAGCGCACTTTCGGAAATTTTGTAAAAAACGGGGTGACGCATACGTCTTGCGCTTCGTTATCCACACCATTCGTCACCAATGTTGGGCACGCGATAGTATGAATTCGGTCTAGGCAAGACCAGTTCTTCAACGTGCCGCCAACGGTGAACCCCGGTGGACCCACCTATATATACGAGTCATCAGCGTGCTGTAGAAGCGGTAGACACATATTGAAGCAGTTGCATCGTCGAATACACGGTGGGGTCCTCTTGCATAGCGGAAAAAGAGGTGCGCAGCTCCTCTGGTCACGGTGCCAGCGACCTGACAGGCATGCTTGGCATAAAACGTCATCATCGCTTGGTGATACTCTGGTTGGTTCTTCATCTCATCCTTCAAGTATCTGTCTGAGCTCCGCTGGCAGCCTCGCTAACAATTGACGAAAACTCTCCTCCCACAGGGACATGGACGGCGCTGCGCTCACCAGGACGAGATGTCGTAGACGAGATGGATGTCTGTGGCTTGCGTAGTGTGCCGCGAGCATGCCTCCCCACGAGTGTCCAAGCAGATCAAAGTCGTCCTTGATATTGAGATGGTGGAGCACATTGTCGAGCTCGTCCATGAAGAGGTCGAGCGTCCAGAATTCTTTGGGGACGGACGATCCGAGATGTGAGGATGCGCCATTTCCTATCTGGTCGTAGAAGATGACTGGGACGTGGAAGCGGCGTGAAGCTCCTTGTGGGGAAGGACATAGTGATGAGTGAGGCCGGGACCGCCATGGAGCACGACAAGCGGTTGAACGCCCGAGTTGAGGTCGCCAACAATCCTGTGCCACGTCTGGTACGTCTCTGTTCCTACATGAAAGTCGATCTTGCCCATGGTTTCCGACATGGCTGCAGAAGGTGAGTAGGCTGGGGGGTATGTATTCAAGTTGTTCAGAGGCATGTGATTCTTGTTAAAACCCCATATATTTTGAAGAGTCACTGATGCAAGTCGAATGAATTCTATCGGTGGCGTGTCATCGCTGAGTACTCATCCGGGCGGTGGATAATCAATAGGGGTAAGCAGCCGAAGCAATGTTCATATCGGATCTTCACGTAAAAGAACGTGCGGGTGAAAGACCGCATCGTAATCGCCAACATTCAACCTGAGGGATACACCTAAACTTGGTGAGCCTAAAAGCTGTCAACACACCTTATGTCTGTTGCTTGTGTAAATATGGCTGGGACGTCCTGTTACTAAGATTAGTGGATGGTGCCGGTGATTGATACGGCTTACTCAGGCAACTTGAAGATTCCCACACGACCTCGATGAGGACCACGACGCTGGCAACGCCGGCGACATTGCTCTCACTCCCCTTCGAGTTGATCGAGACAATTTTGGTCTTTTCTACTTCCCCCTGCACCGTCGCCTCCGTCGCGCAGACATGCCGGACGATGCGCACACTCGTCTATGCCTCTCTGGACTCACGTCTTTGGCGGGAGCTCTTCCTTACCACATGGGACGACCCTCGCCCTGCACTCGAGCACTATGCTCTTGTCGACCCCCGAATCGACCCCACCGCATGGGACTGGGGCATCGAGTACCGCAGACGAGTATCCGCAGAAAGGTGGCTCAAAGCGTGGCGCCGCGACATCTATTTTGCAGAGAACTATGCGGAGGAAGATATGGACGTAGAATGGGGCACCACTGCGCTCTCGGCGCTCTCAGCAATGCTGAATACGTTATTGACCCTACGACCTTTCCCCCCTTCGCCGCCTATTGCGCTCAAGACACTCGCACCCGCGATATCTCCGTACCCTACGGGGAACGTTGGGTCTGGCGTGGGGGACCGAAGGGAGCGCTTGACGAGCGCGCCGCCATTGCCACCACTCCTTATCATGCTCGCGAGCGGTCTCTTGTCGTTTCGAGCGTCCCGCAGTGCTACCCGTTTAGTACGGCTGGTGTATGGCCCACATGCATCCCGTCTACTGCTGGATGGCAGCAGTGCAGTGGCGGAACCGACGCCGGTTCCAACATCAATGTTGACGCCACTTCCGACGCCGTCACTTCCGCCGCAACTCATACGCACGCTACTTCCTTCACATGAAATTGGCGTACGTGGATTGTCACCATATATTCCATCGTTGTCTGGTGCGGATCACTGGGGAGATGACCCTTTGAGAGACATCTTCCACCGGATTATATGTATCACCGGCTTTGTGCCCATACCCACTCCTCTCGTTCCCACATCTACGTCTACTTCACAGTCCACTTCTGATGATGCTCCGCCCGTTGCTATGTGCATGGAAATGCCGAAGAATCGGGATGATGCTGAAAACGAGTATCGCGAATCGGACAAGCAGGCCAATCATGGTGTGCTGAAGGAATTCCCAACCTCTTCGCAGCAGTACGCGGACGCGCGCACTCTCGCGCGGAGAAGAGTTTATGACATGCGTTACCTCCGTCGTGATCGCTTCTGGGGACCTTTCCGGCTTGTCACCGGGGAGTCTCTCATTGCACGGCCTGGAACCAGTAGACGGGACATCGATAGCAAGTGTTCCCATGAAAGGAGCGGGACTCGTTCCAGAACGAGTGGTGCACATCGTCTAGGCACGCTTGCATGGGCTATCGGTGTGGACATCGAACCTGACGATTTTGATTCGACGTCAAGCGAAAGCGAAGACGAAGACGAAGATTGGCGCGATCCGGCGGATAAGAATTCAGAGTCTTCATCTTCTGCTGGGAGCAGACACAACGAACATGTACTTGAGAACGAAGACGCTGACTACGCTGTCGATGTGGATACAGAATCGGCAGAACCCGAACACCCGCTCATCTCCCTGATACTCGCCTCTACCGCTAGTACTAACGCTGAGCCCGCTACGAATCCTGTCTCGGCTGGCTCGTCTCGCAGGAGGACTCGCCGGTCTAATCCCCGTCTGCCGCCCAATAGTACCATCTCTCCGCGCCAGATTAAGCCCCAGCATCTCAGGCCTGACTACGCATACCTTGCAAGCGTGCGGATCGTTGTGGAAGAGAACCTGAAGGAACTATTTGAAAATGAGATTAGTGATAATGTTGAGGCGGATGCCTCGCATGTCAGGGTCGGAGGTGTGGGTATGTTTTGGGAGGATGAAGACGAGATTTTGAGAGCAAGAGCTGGGTCGTTCCAACCAGGTACGTTGTCCTTTTTTCATGCTCGTGGTCTTCCAGGTGTAGAAATGATACTCATACAAGACGTACTTGATAGATTCGTCTTCATCTATGTCCTTGGCTAGTTCAACACCGAGTAGTACCCGTGCAGTCATCAACGATACTACAACGTTTGGGCTCGCGGACATACTCTCTTACTTTAAAAACCTTGAGGTTGCTAGACTAGGGGGTGCGTGTGGATACTGGGGCGGATGGATCGAGCGACAGCAGTCTGCCGTGAGATTTAACGGGAGTACGGATACGGCGGCGTCATCCTCGCCCTACGATATCGGTACGAGGAAGCCGAGGATCATAGCTCAACGAGACGAACTTGAGAAGTCGGTCGAAGGCACGGACAAGGGGAAAGGAAAGGAGAAAGAGAAAGACAATGGGTCTACAATACTTGGGGATTGGGAGATCGGAACCGAGGGTGAGGCATGTGAGGGATGGGATTGGGCGGGCGTTGCTGGGATCTGGAGGTGAGTTGGGACGGCGAACGGTATTGCGTATGGAGGCACTACCCTGTCTGCGTTTTCTTTCCGACCGCTAGCTTGATTCATGCGGTTTCACACCGCGCCCTTTATCCTCGACGCGTTGATTGACTGACAATCTCTTTCTCTCGCTTTGCAGACGTTGTGTATGTTGGATGGATTACAGAGAATTGCTCTGTGAGTATTGCTTCCTCTATCAAGAATCTATTTCTTTCCTGCTCGTTGCCTGTCTATACTGTATAAGTGGTCGACATTTGGCAGGACGGTGTACGGTGCGATAGACCTTTTCCCTCTGGATTAGAGTCATTTGCATGTGATGCTAACACGTTTTTGGTTGCGTATCAAACAGTCTACAACGTATGTACAAGATTGTTTCCTGTCAATCGTGCCTGATCGTATTTTGTATAGTTGGACTCTACTAAATTCTTCACTCATGAAACTCAAGAAGCATGTCGCATCATTCCGATGGAGATTCGGATCATTGGATACTCGCGCGCGGGGTTGATGCCCGCCTACGGCAACGACGCCACGAACGTCTTTCCTGGTAGACAGCCCAGGTCACGCACCAGGGAGGGTTACTTCCGACCCCCACCCGTCATCCACTTCTCTGGTTCTTCCATTGGCTCCGATCGTAGCTTGGACGATGGGCGTACAGTCCGAGGAAGTGTACAACTCATTGGTGGAGGTGTAGTGAGGTGGCAAATGGTGAATTGATGCATGTTGTTATCTAATCGCCCACCCCTTTTCGCGACTTGTTCTCGTTCTCGTTTGACATTCCGACTCCGTAGGTCACCTACTCACAGGAATCCACGATGCCTGGAAAGCTGACACCCGAGTGGTCGAGCGAGGCGGTGCAGGTCGGTGGACTTGGGAGTGCGGTCGGGGTGCTTGGGATGTGGACGGGCGCGAGACACGAACGGGCTGACCCACTGGGTGAGTGATCCTGCAGCGGTTTTCGTCGTCGATTGCTGATGCATACCACCTGCCTTTTTTCTCCTATTGTGTGCGTACGTGAATGTAGGACCATTTTGGGCTTGGAAGGTGGCGTGATGCTTGATCTGGAGGGAGGAGGATCGAGTTTGTGGATCAGCTTAAAGGAACTTTGATGGTCATATACCCCCTTTTTGGTATTCCATCAGTACTTACAAGGTCTAAAGGGCTGACTGTTGTCTGCTTGTTTTGTTGCACCCGATGTCTGAGCACTCTCGGAGACTCCATGTACTTACCCAACTCGAGGTGATTCACATAGTACAAAACACACACATCGATGATTCATGGAGAAGTATCAAGAAATTGGTTACTAAGAGAACATACATGGAAGTCAGACTAATATCTGGGAAATAGCTGGGCTGGCTAGAAGTCTGGAAGGGAAAAGGTCAGTTTGCTGATGAACAGTATTTGACCAGGAATGTCTACCAAATCCCTTTGTGAGTTGCTTTATCACTTGTTCTGCCTTCTATGGAACAGAGGCTCTTATTTGAGATGAGATTTGGCTCAGCTGGGCCAACTTACTACTAGGGGATCCTTCAACAACCATCCAGTGATCAGCTGGTAAGGGTCTCACTGGTCAATTGAGGATTCCTGGGACTGTGGGAGAAGGAATGGCCAAAGTTACATGAGGTCCAGGATATTGGACAGATTTAATTTCAGGTTCATCAGTGGTCTCACATGCTTGAACAGGAAGGATGGAGAATCAATCATTCAACACATACTGTACAGGAGCTGTAGTCAACCCAGCTATATACATTCCATTTTGAAAATCCTCTTGCTCATCAATTTGGTGGAAAATTTCTCTCAACTCTTTATCAGTGGTGGACTTGTTCACCTCAACACTATAATCCCAATATCCCATGGTGGAGTGAACCTGATGGCCACAAAGTGGGCAAGTGGTCATGTGATTAGTGCACAGCCAACTTTTCCACAATGCAAGCATTTCCCCTCAATGCAAGCCAAGAGGTCCATGGGAATGCCCTATCCACCAAATATCCTGACTTAATTTGGATTAGTAGCAGGTGAGTGGAAATAGTTACAACAGGCATAGCTATGGTAGGGGCAGGCATGGCAATCTTGTTTCACAGTTCTCTGTATGTTATGTTGATGAGAACTCGAGTGTTGGTGGCAAGGTCTGTTAGATTTCATTAGCATACAAATGTCAGACCTTACCATAGCTTAGTAATCACATTCGTTTTCTGTTGTATAGTCTCCTTTCCCTCCTCATTCACACTTGTCATGCATTTGAGGTAAGACCATTCATTTACACCTTTGTTACTTGTAGCTCATCCATACATAGACTTATTCTTATACAAGTGATCCTATTCATACTCATTATGCATCTGAGACTTATTCTCATATAAGGTCATACTCAGATTTGACAACCAGCTGCTTCATTCAGACAAAGTAGTTACCAACTGTTTGAATCTTAGTCTGTTTCAGATTGAGGAGTTGGCACTCAGTTTGACAGTGAAAAGTTGTTAGGTAGAAGTGATGATCAAGCTCTGCAGTAAAATTAGCCCAAAGCATTGGAAAGGTCATCCTGGTGCCTCAGCATATATAAGTTTGTAAATCAACCTGCTGAGTTTGCACCATACATACAGTAACTTCAAAAACCCTTTCCATACTAACCCTAATGGTAGTGCGCGAAGTGCACTGCCAAACACAAGGAAATTTACATAAAGCTTTGGTGGAGTCATAAATAGTATATACTCTTGGCTACAATATTGCCCCCTAAGTCATGTGATTTCATTTACACAGTGCAAAGATATGTGCATTTTAAAACAACAAGTTCATGGAAAGGGTTTTTTCACTTTTGAATTTACATGGGTATTTGGATATTATCAGTACTTGGTATAGCCTCCTTTTGCTTTAAGCACTGCCTGAACCCTTCTACGCATGCTTTCAATCAATCCCTGACACTCTACCACTGATATCTTCTCCCACTCCACCTGAACTCTTTCCCATAGCTCATGAATCCTATTAGGAGGGTTTTCATGTTATACAAGCCTCCTTTTCAGGTAACCCCAGAGATGCTCAAGTAAGAAGTGCCATAATGGCAGTTAAGTAAATAGGTATGTAAAATAAAGGAAGTCAAAAAGTGGACACTGCCAACCCTAAGGGCGGTGCTAATATAGTGCCCAAGTCCAAAACAAGATAAGTGAGCAGTATATATGAATGTGAGACTCAGTCCAAGTAGTCCAAGATTGGCCATGCTTGGTCTGAGTAACCATAGTGAAGACCGACTGCTTGGACTTCGATACTGTGACTCAGACTAGAGAGGAATACAAGTAAGTAATGAGAGTGAGTGTGTGACATACATAGGGTGCAATAATGTGGTGTTTCAACTGTAGAGACGTGTTGGTCTCTACACCGGAATGAGAATTAAATTGGTTTCACTGGATACTGGTACAGAAGTTATAGCTGGAGCAAAAGATGTCAAGGCTTTGCTCCATTTCAAAAACCCTGGAATCCCTTGTCTTTTTTCTCAATCCAGGTAATGTTTTCAGGAGCAGTTTCATTGAAGCACTTCTTTAGTACCTGTAGGACCTCTACCTCCAATATCTTCTCCTTGGTCTGGAGTTGTTGAACATATTCCTTGACTGGGTTAGGTTTGGTTGGTCTGGAAATGGAGATGGTCCTGGTGTGAGTGGAGTTTTGTGGAGGGAAAGAAGGACTGGATGATTTGGAGTGATGATTGCAGGTGGAGCAGCCTACTTTGTGGCAGATGAAACAGCAATTTTTGTGGATATGATGAGCTCTTTTGACAGGGGATAGCATTCTGGGTCGGCAAGTTTGGATGGTGTCTATATCCATGGCATTTGGGTCTCAATTGGTCCATTAAGATTCAAAGTTGCCTTTTCATATGTCTCGGACACACTGTTGTTGCCTAGTGAAGGTGGCAGCTTTGTTTATTCATTCGACAAGGATATCTGGTTCTTTTTCTGTGCTGATAATTTTATCTATGAGGTCAGGATCTAGTTCTTTCATGTAGAACTCAATGAGGGCCTTCTGATCTGTTAGGTGGAATTTGGCAGTAAGAAGGGAGAAGTCAATTTTATATTTGTTGCAAACATCAACTTCCTTTCCTTTCATGAAAACATGGTGGAGTTTTTGTTGTGCATTAGCTGCAGATTCTTTGTTCAAGAAGGCATTTGTGAATTCTTCCTTGAACTTTGTCCAGGTGATCTCAGTGGGATCTATTGTTCTGGAGTCGATATTTTCATAGGTGGCTTCAGTGTAGATTTTCCTGCATCCCTTGGACATGCAGTTGAGAGTGGTGTAGACTTTTTTAATGTTGTCATACTTAGAGGCATTCATTTGGAAGTAGACATCCATGGCTCTAATCCAGAAGTTGGCATCTGAGGGTTCGCCAGAGAACTCTTTGGGTAAGCTGGCTTTTAGTTCAGACATGTTGGGATCATCGGGGGTAGGATCATTATCAGAAGGATTGTCTCAGTCATTGTGTGGGGAAGAGGGAAGCAAGATCTCGTTGTTTTTTTCTGGTTCTAAATAGTATTCAGATCCTAAGGGAGGACTGTGAATGGAGATTGGGTATTCTCCAGGAAGGTTCTCTGGGGAGTGGAGTACAATATTGGTGTCTTCCTTGAGAGAAGGTAGTTCCTCATATTAAGAGAATACAGTAGCTAGAGCTTGGGAAATGGAAAGACAACAATGAGAGGGGGATGGGGGGATGTAAGGGTGTTGATGATCAAGATGGGCTCTATCTCATGCAGCCTGATTGGTGGTGATGGTCTGGCTGGCAGCTTGTCCTCGATGGAAGGCTACTTCTTTTTCTTCATCAAAATTGTACTAAGCAGAGTACCAGGG
>JBBPSN010000030.1:45162-69323 GCA_038093615.1 Austroboletus olivaceoglutinosus | reverse complement strand
TACGAGAAGGAATATGGCGTCGTACGTCGGATGGCTCTCTTCGCGTACCCTCCTGACCATCTCTGCTCCAGGATACCTTTGAGATGCAGGACGGCGCTATTCGGTCTGGACAGAACGTGATCATCGTTGATGATCTCATTGCTACTGGTATGTGCTCCATGCTCACCCCTGCCTTCGCTGCTCAGTCTCCACCCTTTTTCCAGGGGGCTCTGCCAATGCAGCGGGCAAACTAGTCCGCATGCAAGGCGGGAATATCCTCGAGTACTTGTTCATGGTGGAGATTTCCGCACTGCGAAAGAACTGGACCCTGGAGGATCCTGTTTACTCGATCATTCAGGAATAGGCTGGATCGAAGTCAAAACTCTATTCTTATTGCTAGACTCTGGGAATATTTAAATCGGCTCTCTGTGCTTGTGCTTTGGGCTGTCAATTCTCGACTGCAGCGAAAGCAAAATACCCATGTTGTCCCCAGGTCATGGGAATTTTTGGTCAAGGGAATGTGACACGAGCACCGCCGGGTAACAATCTGCATTCAGTAATGGTGGATTGAACGGAAAGGCACATTGTGCGGATGATTTTCGGGGCGTCTAGCGGGCATTGATGGCGATAAGGCGTAAAGCGTTCATCTCGGTGCGGATGCAATGTCAGCTAAGCTTGCATCGGATCATGATTACTTATCGGATTATTGATTCGGCACTCCGTAGCACGTGTGTATTATGTAATATCCTTATTTCCATGGAAACCACATACCCTTTATTATATCAATAGCCGAGTATTCAGCAACGGAAACCCGTTAAGATACAATACATGTGGCATTCGCTCTTCCTCATTACCACGCTTATCCGCCTCAGCCCTTGGCTGACCAAGCCACTCGTCTGGCTCCACGGAAAATAGCACGTTTACGTATCCAAACAATCCAGAAGCGTCCAGCATAGCAGCAATATTGCTTCCTGCCGTCTGTGGTATCAACACCAGCACAACGTCCTGGTGTTCCCCCGCTGCTGCTATCTCGTCCAACGTAGCTGAAGGGTTAATGGCCCCATCGTCCGTGTTGACGACAATGACCCCAGAGGCACCGGCATCCCGTGCGTAAACGAGCTTTTCCAGAAACGTGCAGTCACCCCGCCACAAGAGCACAGCATCGCCAGCAAAATCTTGATCAAAGGGTTGGCACCCATGCACGTTCGTCTTGTCTTTTTGAATTCGAACACCCTCGGCGCGCCCAAACGCCAACGACTTCAAGTTGCTCGCCATGGTTACGTCTGCACCAAATGTAGCAGTATGGGCGGTTACGTGAAAATCTGCGTTCAATTCTACCGTCCCAGGACGAGTGGCATCTATGCGGTCCATAGTGTCCAGAAATATCCGTAGACGGACGTCAGGGAGACGTTGGATTCTATATTCATCTTCTGGAACGAGAAGCGCGGTATCGTTGATATAGACCAACTGGCCAGTCCGGACAGCGTGTGGACCGACTAGCGATGAACTAAGTACAACATTGATGAGACAGACATATCCACTCACGTTTAGTGATGTCATATCCCTTTCCATCCAGACGACTGACGATATGGGCCCGTATTCCAGTGATGTTCTGGAGTACAAACCCATCCACCACCAACTGTAGCTTCTTGTTCCCTGGATTTGTGTCTTCTTCGACCATACGTCCCCCGGGAGACATGATAAAATTATATGCCTATTACGAGCTGAGAATCAAGTCACAGGTGGGCCAATAATCGAACCTTACATATGGATCGACTCGAGGCAAGGAACACCAGCCATTGGGGGACCAATGATGCTGGTCCAACGGCTGAGGTCTCAGTCCGATCATCTCTCTTGCATAATCAGCGTCTGGGCGAGACCCCACTCCAAGTGTGAGACCTGCCATAGAACCATTGGGAACGAGCCCTTGAAGTGGTTGATATGCAGGACACTGAAGACCCTCCTCCCTACGAAGCCTTCGGCGCGCAGGTGACATACTTCTAAGAGCATGCTTCGGAAGAGACAGAATATGGCCCTCTGTGCTTAGCACATAATGGGAATCGTCGCTGTTTAAATGGTTCTCCTCATCAAATAGGAGATATAGGTACTACAACGCAAAGGTCAGATCCATCCAAAAGCCTCTGGGAAGAAGAGAAAAGGCACCTTCAAGGTTTCTGAAAGAGCAAATGATTCCATTCTGTCGTCCCTTGCGTTGGTGCGCAAGTCTTTGATTCCGGTAAGTCCGCAGTCTACCTTGGTTCTGATGGTGAGATCTCTCAAAACACGCTCTCCAATGTCAAGGTAATAGGTGTCTCGGGTGGCCTAACAAATGCATAAGTAAAAACGTGTTAGGTTGTTGTCATTGTTACTTGCCCTGTAAAGGTACCATGTAGATTCAATAAATTCGGGGCGAAGAGGATACTGAAAGGATGTCGCCTGCATGACATGTGCATCCCACACCTCAGGCAATCCTGAATGCCGTCTCCATATGTTCCAGTCTACGCGCAAGGGTAGGAAAACAAACCAATATGAAGTTATGAAAATATACTCACAAGTCAGGTGCGATTTGATGGCGTTAGAAATATCCCCAGCAAGAACCTGCAAACCTGGCCAGAAGGCGGAGAGAGAATCCACCGTAGTGTATACTGGGTCTCCGGTATGCGGGTTGACAATACGGTACTAAAGGCAGTCATGGTTGAGGAGCAGGAAGAAAGAGGACCGCATCCTTACCCAGTGACCATCGGGAGAGCGAACGTGCTGCATGACTGCTGCGTACCCTTCTTGCCAGACATCCAAAAATTCAACTTCACCTATGACATGATGATAAGGAAGGAAACCAGCGCAAAAATGATAGATAACACACCACTTAGAATATACCATTTCAGTGCGTATTCATAGAAAGAGTCTATACCAGCACCAATTCCGGTAACCTCTGGAGGTGTCCATAACTAGAACGAAATAGGTAACAACAAAAGGACAAGGAAAGAAGTTACTGACACCAGTCCAAATGTTGATGGTGTTGGCCACCAAACCAATATCTGACTTGCGGTTCCAAAGTGCAAAAAACGCTTTGTAGGCGACTCTCTCGAAGCGCTCGTCGCCAGTAAGTCTACTCAAGGTGGCAAACTCTAGTATTAAAGAACCTGCGCCAGCGGTACCTAGGATCGAATGAAATGTTGCTGACGAGACAATAAAAAAATGGAAATGACCCACATGTATCCAGAGACTCTCCCTTTTGAACACCGTGCCGCAGATTGAGCTGTACAGACGTAAGCCTCATGTTCAACTTGTGCGAATGATACTCACTCTAGCATAGGGAAGCCCAGTAGGTGTGGCAAAAGCAGGCAGCAGTCGCTTACCGAGGTCGTAAGCCATGATCAGAAGCTGTCCCCTGTACCAAGGAAGATAAAATGGCTGTCCAGGTTCGCTTGCGAATATATGTCCAGACAAAAGGCCACCGAGGACGCGAATCGTAGTTTCAAACACTTGTGGTTTCGTATTTACGTCGAAAGAGACCCAGTCGATGACATTTTTGACGGCACTTTGGAAACCTGGTGGATCATCGAGTACAACTAGCGTGTCCAATACATCCACAAGTGTCAGGGAGAAATTTCCGGAAACATCGTTGAAAGCTATGTTGGCTCTAGATTTTTGTTAGTGTTATTCTGTATCTGACGAGATAACCATACGGGTTTTCCCAGTCCGGACCTCTCCCTGTGCAAGAAAGTGGCGAAAGCTAGTAGTAGTCAATGAGATGTAGTTGTTACGTCAATTGAAGTTGAGTCACCTCATCAAGGGGAAAAGCTGCAAAGTCGTTAGGCAAGGTCACGAGCAGCCTCCGAGACGCACCTCTCGACATGTAGTTGTTAAATCCATGATACCATAGATCGCGGGTGGCATTTCTACATGTTGTTACAACGGTTTCTGTCAACGAAGGCGAAGACGTACCGGAATGCCTGCTTACGCTGGGTCGTCCATAGATTTGTTCCAGGTGTAGACGCTTGAGCAGAGGGAATGGTATCATGAAGGATGGCCAGGAGATAGACCGCGAGCGAGATTGGCCAATGCCATCTTGGCCATTTCATGACGCGCAAAGGGGAGGCGACCGAGTGCAATGCGACGCGACGAGGTTGAAGAGACTAATAACGTGGCGAGTGTCATAGGTCACGTGTTCAATAACACTTGGCTCCACCGCCGCGTCACCGATTGCTTGGTAGTTCTGCTATGACTGTCAACGTCGTCGATGTGTCCAACAAGCTCGGCGAGTACATGCTGAGAGGATGGGTATGCACTTTGCTCTCGAAATGCATCCTA
This sequence comes from Austroboletus olivaceoglutinosus, assembly GCA_038093615.1. Classification (NCBI taxonomy): domain Eukaryota; kingdom Fungi; phylum Basidiomycota; class Agaricomycetes; order Boletales; family Boletaceae; genus Austroboletus; species Austroboletus olivaceoglutinosus. Next base: position 65,030 of record JBBPSN010000030.1, on the reverse strand, counting down.
CTCACCGATATCACGTCTCAGGTGCTCACGGACAACCCTTGTCCTGCACTATCTTGCAGAGGAGTGCCACTACTAAGATCACCGGAGGGCCAGCAGTCTGTCGTCCACTACTGTCCTAACTGCGACGGGCCTCCGAAAAGTGAGCAGGTCGTCCGTTATCGCATCACTAGAGATTACCCCGCAAAAAGCTCAGCGCAGTGAAGGTACGGAGTCTCAGTCATCCTCGACTGTTTCATCCACATCACACGGTTCGCGACCATCAACTCCTCCCACGGACCTCTCGAGCACGTTGAGTTCGCCTACCTTTGCACCACCAGTCGAAACCGAGGACATGATTCGACGTCGCCAGCAGTCGGATCAGGCGTCAACTGAAATTGGCAAGTGCCTATTAAAGGGGTGGGCAATGCTAGGGGATGAGTGTCCCAATATCCGATGTTATGGAGTTCCGCTTGTCAGACCGCCAAAGACAGGTATTGATAAGGACCCCCGCAAGGTCAGTGAGTTTCTTGCAATTTGGTCAACACGTATGCCAAACTTTTACCAGGAATGTGTCATATGTGGGACCGTTTATGTTACGGAGGACTCTGAAGGATGGCAACGTCTTATTCCTGTATCGGCGGGAGTCTCGGCATCTGAACTTGGATTGCCTGGCGCCTCACAGCAACTGGGACAGTTCGACAAGGGCAGGGCTGTTTCTCGTAACAGCCCACAGCCAATTCAGCTTCCAACTCTCGATCCTCCTCTCGAGACCCCAAAGGTAACTCTCATGTAGCCATATGAAACATTTTTGACATTGCAACCAGTTGACAATAGATCTCCCGTATCAGACAAGTTCTGGATTGCAAAGTACGCAGCTGGTGCGTACCCTACACGATTTCTCTGGCAAATGCTCACCGCGGTACACAGGTCGCCGCCCTGCCGTCATCTACCGTGGCTCTTGATGCATCTATCCAGGCACTGGAGTTGGCCCTCGGGACGCTGTCCCAAAGGCTTGCTATGGCGTGCGCTAATCCAAGCGTTTTGGATCCGTCGAGTGTAGCTGCAACTGCGGAGGCGATTGGTAAGGTTGCGCACGCTCTCGGACAGGTGAAGCAGCTTCAGCATCAAGGTGGTATTCTGAGCGGTCTGGTCTCTTAGTGGGACAATATGGGTGTACAAGAATCATGAGAGCACGCAGCGACGGAAAGGATGTACCATACCTCGTGTTTGGGCCCATATGAATATTGAATCGCATTCAGGGGACGGCTAATCACGCGCTCATAAAAACTGCGACGCCCGGCTGCCTCATGTCTGCCACCATAAATTCTTAAACCAGCCTCGCTGCAAACCGCTAGCACGCATCAGCCTTCACTTCCACCTTGAGGATGCCCTTCAACATGTTCAAGGCATTCTCTGGTTCTCGCAATCGCCCTCATCGTGGTGACCCCGCGATATACAATGATTATCCCCAAGGCTACCCGCCAGGCGCGGATTTCCAACCAGAGCCTATAGTTCGATCACAGCACCGAATTTTGAGAAGATCAAGCACAAAGGCAAGTCATGCTTATCGTCAGGTGCACACTCTTCCTTGACCCATCAGCTACAGAGAAGAGAGCCTGTAAGCCGTCACATTGACTCATACCATGTTGACATTGCTTCACAATTGTGTATGACTACTACTAGGTTTTCACTCCGTTGCCGTCGCGCACACCGACTGAAGCAGAAGACTATAATGATGGTTATATTCGAGTCGACAGCCCAGACGCAGTCATGGGGGGCGCCCTCAATGCGCGCCCTGCCAAAATAGATCCAGGTTTCCCTCCCTTCGGACCAGCGGTGGATCCTATTTCGGAGACACTATCGGAACGCGAACATCGCGAACATGCGGCAAGGCTGCATGATGTTCCCAGATTATTGGATCGTTCCTCGCAACTACAACGGACCTCGTACCATGGCGGTCGTGGAGTCGACCCCAACGAGCCTGTTGTCATGAGCTCTTCCCCCAGCAGATCGTCTCCGTCTGCGAGTGACCATACTATCGAAGCCTTGCATACCCCAGTCTCGATGCATCCGAATGAAAGAGTGGTGAGTGCACAATTATCACCCATTGGTGTGACCAACGTTGAGTAACTCTTCCTAGATACCACCGCTCCCACATCACTACTCCGGCAGCTACGTAGCAGGTTCAAGATCACCTACTGATATCTACGGCAGCCATCACTATGCACGCCATGTTCGCCAGCGTCTCGTTCTGTTGAAGTTGAAAGCTGACGTTATTCCAGGACAACCCGTACCATCACTCAGAAGTCTACCTTGATAGACACGGTCGTACTGGCTACGAGAAAGATGACCCCGTATATTATGTCATCCCGGGTGGAATGGATGTAATATTTCAGGACCAACGTGGACACGAAATAACCAGGTATTGCTTACATTTCACCAACCTCGTGTGATGACACCTGTTTTTCAGAGTGGGAGACTTCAGTGAAAGGTCAAGGTCCTCACGCCCAGGTCCATACGTAATCCAGGATGAACATGGGAGAGAATTATATAGGTGGGCGCGAGTCATTTCTTGCGTCATTACCTTCTTACTGGACAGATATGACAGTTATGGTAGAGGGTCTCATCGAGAACCTCAGATCGTCCGAGTCGATGCTTATCCTTCTTCCAACCGGTTCAGGCAAGATATCCCTTGCACAGTCTGACAGTTTCTGAGCATGCACCCAGACATGACAGGGGTTATTCATCCCGTGGTTACCGGTCTGACTCCTCTTACAGGCGGGGCTATGATAATCACCCAGATCATAGGGAGCCCCGCGATTACAGAGAAAAAGACGGGGGTGGTCACCGAGACCACCGGTATCAAGGTTACGATGACTACCCTCCCTATGGCGAATACAGGGACTATAGAGGCTACAGAGACATTGATGCATATAGAGACCACGGAGGTTATAGAGAATATGGCGGACACGGGGACTACGGAGACTACAGATCTCAAGGGAGGCCGGAGATGTTTACCCCAAGCAGATCATCGTCTCGAGCATCACATAGGACACACGGTTACGCGGACCAAATGTCTTTAGAGAGACAGCCTCACCAGTAAGTTTGTTGGTTCTTCACACCTGTGTCGCGTGGCTGAAGACATACAAGCGCCATTCATGACGACAGACTATCAGAAAGAGGATATCCAGGCTCGCATGCATCCATGCGACACCACGAAGGCGAAGTTGATATCAGCGGTGGGCTACAGGCACTCCACATTTGAAAGCCATAAGATATTTGTATGAGACATGTTGTAACCATGTATTGTCATGTATAAAATGTAACATATTGTGGTCGTAAAACTGGGTGCGCTGGTAACTTGGTACGCCTGTTAACGCAGTCGTCGACGTGTTTCCCGACGGCCATCATCCCTTGACCGCCTGCCGGATCCCGTCGCTGCTGCGATTTCTTCTCGACTAAGTTTGAGGGTCCCTCCAGCAAATTTCCCTATTCCCATCCCCAAGCCCCTAGCTCGCTTCTTCGATCCAGAAGATGGTTTCGAGTCATAAAGTCGCTTGAGGGTTGGGTGATAATTGCCCAGATTTTTTGCCTGTAGACAAGATCAACAAGGCTCGAGTGTAAGCCAAAATCAGTACCTCCTCAAGAGCCTTTTGCTCTCGCTCCTCTTGCTTGCGAGTCAAGCCATCCCGTACGTGCTTTGCCGCCTTGTTGCGCTGCTCTTGGCGTATCGCGCTTTCACCCTTACCAAGCTTGGTTTCTCCCGCAATCTCCAGGACACGCCCTGCCAAAGCCCTCCCCTTCTCAGCATGATTGAGGTCGAGTTCCGGGTTAAGGGAGCCTGAAAGTAGCTTGGTATGTACTAAGCGATGAAGAAGGACGTCATTTTGGACATTCGTGCTTGCCAACAATTCAGAACCTTTTTATACACCTTTAGTGACTAGTGGTGCATACCGTTCATCATCCGACTCTTTATCGGGCATCTTTTTCTTGGATGCAGATTGCGCGGGGGACAATATGATGTTAGATACTTTGGAGGACTTTTTAAAAAAGGTAAAAACGCCATTCAAAACGCTGCGAAGCCGGTGTACCATGAATGATTTCCTCAGTTCCTTGGCTGAAAAATTGGCCTCTGGTGGTTTCCGCGTCGGTTCTTGGAATATCACAATATTCGATGCATGTGATGAACCCGCGACGAAGTCATCGTCTTCTTGTTCAGATTCTACGAAGTTGTCAGTCCGTTTAAAGCTCGAGCGATTGGTTACACACCACCGTCGCTTTCACCGTCTGACGATGTCTCCGAAGTGCCCGTGTTGGCTGGCGAATCAAAGCCAGTCCATTCTTCCTCCGACTGTAACTCGCCCGAGCCATTTTCTTCGTGTGTTGACGTGGGTGGGATGTTGAACGCGCTTAAAAACTGTTGACCGTGCGCATGTAGTATTCCAAGGAGTCTTTCTTTGTCGTCTTGTGTTGGCATTTGCCAGCAAGGTGGTATGTAAACATGTTTGTCCCCGTCATCACCTTCACTCAGTTCCGCCCATGTCGACGAACCGGAAGAGACCACCTCCAGAACAGAAACCTCTCGTAGAAATACCTGAAGAGGAGAAATGGCGGTTGATACGAGAAAGCGGCTTGCTTGAAAGGTTCGAAGGTTCCGACCAGAGCCCCCCTCACACGACTGGTAGTCCACCGGAAGAACAAGATGGTTCATCCCCACTTGCAGAAGAACTTTTGAACACCGTCATGGTCATAATGCCGCATACTTTCTTTCTCGTCATGATAGACATGTGAGTACGGTGGTGCATAACCTTGCGTGCGTTGACAAATGGTGTGCACACTACAAGTTTGGTTCACCACCAATACGCAAAACAACCGTCTTTCCTCGATATCGCAACCAGGCTCGTGAATACATTCCCGAGTATGTGTCACAAATTAGACTAGTGCTATCCAACTCACTCGACCCATCGCAAGTCATGGCAGTCTTCATGTTCTACAGTAAGCTCACTGGCTAAAATCTTTGCCATCGGAATAGTATTCACAATGATAAACCAGCAAACCGACATAAAAACAGTACGTTGATACAGCTTGCACTGTTCCTACTTTCCCTCCTCGTCGCCCCACGCATGATATGGCTTGTCAATCGTGGATCTTGGCTGAAGAATATTGCTCAGGTAAGTGATTCCTCTTCGGAAGCGGGAGTTATTCAAACACGTCACCAGTGCCCTCAGTTCGCGACGATTTGGTTGTACACAGTAATTCAAATGAAGCTGTCTCTGGCACTTCTCAGTCTTGTTCTCATAGGAGGTTGGACGTGGTGGTCAGGCATGAAGCTATTGCTTTGACTTTCATACATACACATTCATAACCTTTGACTTGGCACATCTCAATTTAATTACAGTAATACATAGATATCAATAACGAAAGTACTGGATGTAATGTATGCCATTGATCTATGCATCCATTTCGGGGAGCAAGTTAGAGGCTCGCACGACATGGAGCCCAAGAACGTCCTGGTGGCAAGATGATATTCTTTGCTCGATGATACGCCCGATTGGACATGATTTTGAGTCCGGAGGGCACCTTTTTACGAGCATGAAAACTGGGACCAGGTAGATGTTGAAAATGTCGTGTGAATGCATTACAAGCAGATAGCATAGCACCGATGTAACCTTCATTAAACGCCCTCTCCTTGATCGAATTCGCCCACTAGAAGCTCGATCTTAGCCTGTTATGGTGTGCGGATCAGCATATCAGCGTAAAGAAGGTTACTTGACACGAACAGAATAGGTAGTATTACGACCTTCCAGAACTTGGCGTAATACACGCAATTGCCACCTCAAGCGACGACTTATATGGCGCTGAATTGCATTTCGGTGAGCATCGATGCGGTCAGCAAACGCCTTGAAAACCCTGTCGTCCCGTGCAAAGTAATAAAACTAAAGATGTAAACGTTACGCACGAATGACTTTTGCTGGGATACTCACTGGTACGTGTTCACCTTCAATAGCTTCAAGTACCATCGACCAGGCACTGAGCATCAGAAGATCAGCGGTTGCGTTCGCTACGCTAATCAAGTGTTCTTGAAAAGTGGAATACCTGCAAAATGTACTTGCACTCACTAGTCCTCAAGTGATGCTATCGCATCAGCCTTGCTCAGTTCCTTGGTCGCAAACTTTCGCACTGCAGCGGAAGCCGTACTGACAGGTTTTCCAGCTGTACCTGAACGCAACGCGAGCGAAACCGTCGATACTTGGGCTCGTACCCACTTGTCACCTTCACTCATGACCAACGTTTGTAAAAAGGAAGCTATTAAGTCGCTCTGAGATTTGTGCAGGCCATAATCAATCGCAAGCTTGAGATTTGTTCCTAAATCAAAGTGAGTGAATGAGAATACAGCGATTATCCTTCATACTCAGGGCTTTTAGAATCACTCTGGTCTTTGGTAGTTGAACTTCGTTGTCGTCGAGATGATTTACCCAACGCGAGAAGGCACCAAGAAGGACTATCGCCACGTCCCTGTGTGACTGACCAATCCGCATGGCATGAAGAAGGGGAGTGGCATCACCAGTCTTACGCAAAAGAAGCTACCCACAATTAGATTGTTCGTCGACTTGACAGGCTATGAGAACTGACCGGAAACGCTCTATCTCGAATTTCCATGAGAAACATTATATCTTTGCGCTCAATGGCTCTGAAAATTTCAAAGGGCTGCCCATGTTGACAGTGAGGAATACTAGGTTTATCAAGCACGAAATACTCATACCTGAGGTTCCTTCCATGTCTTATCGGAAGCAAACTTTGGTATGCTAAAGCTCCAGCTTGATGGCGCCGTCGGTGATGTCGGGGAGGGGGTGGAAATACTATTACGTGTTGAGTTCTCCTCGAGGTCATCGAGCTGGGGTGGAGGACTAGGGGGTGGTGTAGGACTGCGACGCAATTGCCGGAGGATAGATTTTGGAGCGGCGTGGCTAGCTTCACGCTGCAAGAAGGCTTGAGAAACGTTGGTGATAACGTAGGGTGAGAAGCGTTCATACGAACCTGTAGAAGGAAGCCGTGCTGGAAGACAGAGCTCGGAGCTGACACGAGACCGTGGAGCAGGCTTCGGGGGCAGGGGCTCCGATGTGAGCCGGTCCACGAGCGAGAGAATCATCGGTGCATTGTTCACCATGTCGGTCAGACACAGGTTCTTGTGTCTGGGCGGTCCAGGAGGTCATGGAGGTGGGAAACAACCTGGTCGGGCTGAGCATCCCTATTCAGTAACTCTTCCGACCGATACTTCATTAGCTCCTGTCATTTCCTCATGCTCAAGGTTTGGAAAGATAGCTCGCGACAATCGCAGCCACGCTCTTTGCAAGGCAGCGAACCGGGTGAAACAGGTGTTGACGATCCCAATGTTTTCCCCGAAACATCTTCCGGCCTTGGCCTCACCCCAGAAGCCGATTCGAACGTGATATCTCTGAAGCGTACAAGACGGCCGAGTGACCAATACAGTGACACCTGTTCCGCTCGGTCTGCAAAGAAAGCGAAATTTTTTGCACCGGATTTAGCGCACCAAACGTACTCGTGGGGTACAACTACTTTCGCCTCAACGAGTGGGTTGCTCGAGCTCGCAAAGACTCGCAATAGTAAGCTCACGAACAACGCCGAAAACACCTTATATTGATGGTCCGCCAGCGGTCGTTATATGCAGTCGCTCAGATGGTATACTTGCATTCTTACCCTTTTTCCGTTACTGACATCATGTTATAGACTTTTTCGACCTATCCGCCAAATTTTTGACCTGGGTTGCTGAGAGCCTGACTGCGTCCCGCGATAAAGGCTCTTCTCTCAGAGCCATATCTGTTGTAGTGGCACCGTAGGTTTTTTTTCTCAGAAGCGTTTCTAGCCATGTCATGACATGGATTTAGGAGCGATGACCATATTGATGAGCTGGCGGCGAAAATTATGATAGCTGTCAAATCTCCCTTGAGAGTAGCTACGTGCCACAGTCACGTAGACATTCCAGATTTGTCTCTAAATCAGGTTATTGTGTGTTCCGTCGATGCAAGTAGGCTGGCTCTTGTCCTCTTACGGTATTCACAACTTGTCCACAGACGTTACTCAGTCACCTCACTCGAGGGATCTGGTCAATTTCACATTTTCTTGCCATTGTGATAACCAACGCACATTCGATTTTACGGGAAGGTCTGCCGTTAGCCGATGTCTTAGAGTGGTTCTGCCGGAGCCCGAGCATCTTCGTGAAGCCGAGAGTCCTTGCACTCAGCTCACCGATGACTGGTATTGATATCAAAAGAACGGAACGTTTACTCCTTGCCGAAACAGCTTACTCTGTTCCACAGCAACTTCGCCCCATACAACTTGTCGTCCAGTATGAACCCACTCAAACGATATCGCAGAGCAGGCTTACGCAGGACATTCGACAGCTGTACCCTAGTGGGAGTTTGTATGAGTCGCTATTCAGGGACGCGCATTACGCACTGCAGGAGTTGGGCTCTTGTGCTAGTGATCTTGTTTGGCGTCGGGGATTGAAGGGGATGGGGATGGCTTCTGAGCATGATGAGGATGATCCTGAACAAAGGGCCCGGAAACTCATTGAAAATTGGGATTTTTCAATGCCGAATGCAAACTCCTCTTCTCGAGGATTCAATGTTACTCCAAAATTCTCCCGGTTAATCCAAGTTTTGAGGGCATATGGACCTTGTGGAGACGACTTCCGCGGCATCGTCCTAGGTGAGTGTGTTCTTCATTACTTTTTTTTTTCCGCTCACATCGTGTAGTGCGGCAAGGCTGTGTTGCGACCATTATGGCTGACATGCTGCGTGTAATGGCCGATGATTTGGGATTTTTACGTCCTCTTGCAGTGACCGGCAATCTCCCTCTCATTGATGCTTACCATCAGGTATCTTTTGTTCACTTTACAATTTCGGCGAGCGCTCAATTGTCAAATGTCGTATAGGTCGACATTCGGCGGAGTTTCGAAACTGGAAAATATAACCTCTTGATTTTAACAAAAGGACTCGAAGATCTAGATGTCCCTCCTGCTTTGCTTGTGGTTCGGTTGGTTTCTGACCTGTCCCTAGGTGGCAGTTGTGCCTGATCCTTCTATAGGTATGATGCGTTTGAAAGTCAGCTATCGTTCTTGTATGCGTGTGCCTACGCGTGCCTGCCCTCCAGCCGCCTTGTCCACATGGTGGAGAATGGTAGCGACGTGCATCGCAAAATACTAGCTGGGTTTTCCGAGAAGGCGTTGAGCGACCGGTGGATACCCGTGATCATTCACAATGGAGGAATTCCCGTTCCGCCGTCACCTCTAGCAGGAAATTGGCTCCCACTCCAGTTCGGTGATGGAACCGAAATAAACTCGGCGTCTTGCATCGAAGACGCAGTAACAGGGAGACGGTTATTTGAACATGATGCTGTGGAGGCCCTTTATCGTTTCGTTGCTGTTATGCAGAAAGCCGACCACTCAGGTGTGCCGTTGTTGATCACTAGAGAAGTTGCTACTCCCCCAGATCGGCAAACTTGGATCTGTGAGGTGACCCTTCCGGTTGGCTTGCCCATTAGCCATGTAATGGGGCCTGCTCGCTCGTCCCAAACTTATGCTCGCCGATCAGCCGCATATGAAGCTTGCTTGAAACTATACGAGCACGGTGTATTCCACAACAATCTGTTCCCAGTGCCCCAGCAACACCTCAAATCCGATACAAGCGAATCTGTAACTCTCGCCGCAGACAAAGGGTCTGCAAGTCGTTGTTATCCTCGCAAGCGGTGCAATTTCTGGTCGAATTCCATTCGTCTTCAAAAACGTCATTTATTCCCCCTTATCGTCTACATGGAACGACGGGACACGGATTACGCTCCTATCATGCTCTTGACTCGTCGACCGCTGCCGCATATCCCTTCCTTTCGCCTCTTCTTTCCGGGAATGTCAGAGACCATGGGAAATCTCCGAGCGCCCCCTCTCGAGTTGGACGAACAACGTTTAGAAGCCGTTTATTTGTTTACTTTGAGGGTCTGCCGAACAATCTCCAACAAACCATTTATTTGTCCTCTAGAAAAAATGGCATACATGTTTGCGCCCATTAAATTCCCTGAAACGGTGGACATTCAATCTTTGGATGCAATCCACCTCACGGACTATATATTATGGGACATCGTCGAACTTGCTGGAAAAACATGGATGAAAAAAATCGATTTGAAGGAGCTCCACACGTCCCCGGACATAGTGCATGACCTTATCATACAGGACCGATCGGTGGAATTCACTCGGCGGTATTATGTCGCACGTGTCCGCGAAGACTTGACCCCTTTGAGCAAACCTGAAGACAGTCCGGTATGAAAAAATCATTCTACTCCGTTTGTTCACTCACCGGTCCTCCAGCGAGAAGCGGGATATACGAACATGCTCGAATACTGCAAGGCCCGGCGGAAATACTTTGAAGGTTTATCGGATTACTCGCAACCGCTCATAGAGGTGTCTGGCGCTTCCCTGACTGGAAATCACCTCAATCCGACCACTAGGGCCGCCACACAACCAGTTAAGGCGGCCGTCAAATGTACGCGTGATTCAACCCTGATGGCGGACCATCGGGATGCTGATATTCTCCCAGACTTAATTCCGGAGCTGAGTGCCAAGTTTACTATACCTGCAAGGTGATGAACTCAATCTTACCAGTTGTACATATGCCGCTCCCGAATACTGACGTTATCGTTGACTCAACCAGCACCTTTCGGACCGCGCTTCTTCTTCCTTCCATTACGAAACGGATAGAAGACTTCTTGATTGTTCACGAGCTCAATGCCAACCTATTTGGTCATTCAATCCATGAGAATCTCCTGTTGTCTGCCATCTCCGCCCCTTCTGCAGGATTTGAAGATGATTATGAAAGACTTGAATTTTTTGGTTTGATATTAGTCGCATCGCCCTTTCACGTTTTGGTTCACGTCTATTTCAGGGGATTCATTTCTGAAATATCTAGCATCCGTCTACCTCTTTGTGACCAACCCGGCACATCACGAGGGAGCCCTGCACGCCGCACGCCAACGCATCATCAGCAATAAGGTGCTTATGCAAAACGCTGATCAGATCGGCTTACCTCAGTATATTCAAAGTAGACCATTCAGCCACAAGCTGTGGTATCCCCCAAATTTCATCGTTGATCCCGTATTCCTGTCAACTGTTGCAGACCCTGCAGGCAGCGGAGATGAAGTCGATATCACAGAGAATGTCTCAGAAGGTAAAAAAGACTCAGCAGATCCTGACGGAGACACAAATACGAGTAATGTGCCCAGGAAGAAGAAAAAATTACGAGACGAGAATGTGACTCAATGGCTAGGTGACAAGGTATGTGAGGGGTTTTTTAACAGGAAAAGAGATGCATTGACGGCATTGGCTGCTAAGACAATTGCGGATGTCACAGAGGCCATTATTGGAGCAGCGTATATGTCTGGGGGACAGGAGAACGCACTCCAGGCTGCAAAAGCATTGCAGGTACCGATCCCCCTCGTCCATCAGTGGCAGGATTTCCGCAGGAAGGGACTTGCTGTTCCTTCCACGCCTAGTAGGCCACTTCGTGAGGGTACGAAAGAGGCTGTTGAGGCGATCATCGGGCACTGCTTCCGCCTCCCGCATCTCCTCGCACAGGCACTGGTAATGACTTGATTCTGTGGACGTCCTCTTCATAATATGCTGATGCAATTTTTTCAGACGCATATATCGGTAGAAGGTTATGACACTACATGCTATGAGAGACTAGAATTCCTTGGAGACGCTATCCTTGACTTTTGTGCGCTTTCATTCAGCAGTGACTTTTTGGCACCACTGACATGCGTAGTGGTGGTGCGGTACATATTCAATCAGGAGGACCACTTATCACCAGGTGCGATGACGATGCTGAAGGTAGGCTCTGCCGTCTGTCGCTGCTTAATCTTTGGATTTACGGTGCTATAGGGAGCAATGGTTTCTAATGCAGCGCTCGCCGCCTTATGCGTATCGTCCGGACTCCACAAGCACCTGCACTTTGGCTCGTATGCTCTGGCGACTGCATTCGAAACATACGCTCAACAACTGGAAGCAAAACGGGTGGAAGCGGAGGTGGCCACTGAATACGCCTGGCAATATTGGCAACAAGTTGAGCCTCCCAAGGTACTTGACACATCATGTTAGAAGACAGGCCGCTGACGGACGTAGGCACTCTCCGACATCGTGGAATCCATCATTGGGGCCCTTTACGTTTCAGACGGGTTCACGTTGGAAGGAGCAGAGATCTTTTTCTCCAAAGTGCTCCAGCCATTTTACGACCGTCACATCACATTGAAAACGTTGTCTCATCATCCGACGAAGATTCTCTTTGAATTGCTGCAGTCACACGGATGTCAGCGGTTCGAGTTGGTGAAGGAACGGAGTGAATCGATGCAAGAAACACGTTGCGATTGTGAGCCACTTCCCGTACGGCGATGACTCAATTTACGTTAGAGACATGCAGGCATCATTCATGAAACTACGGTAGCCAGCGCCAAGGGGGCGACAGCACAGAGTGCAGGGCGTGCGGCATCGGTGCTCGCATTGGACGCGTTGGAGAACAACCCTGAGCTATTATCAAGGATGTGTGATTGCCGGGAAGGCCGACGGTCGAACAAGGGGACTCAGGTACGGATGAGAAAGATGCTCGTGGAGGAGACAGAGGATGGGAATGTAGCGTGAATTAGCTCGTTTAGTTTCTGGCTGCGTGGCACGCGTGTACAAAAAGGCTAATGCAAACGTCTATTGCTCAGCGATCAGGCTGCTGCCGACTTTTTCCTAGAGAACGCACGTATGAGCAGGGATGACGGAGAGGGGAGGGGGCTTACAGCTGAAATGCGGCAGCCGCAAAAGGAATGCTGAAGCCAGAGAGGAGGAAGAGGGAAAGCTTGATGCCGAAAGCTGCACGTTTTCTGCCCGGCAAGGCAAATGGGAGATGCTGGGTGGAGAGTGAGCGGACGTGGAAAGGGGCAGCGGCGGACACGCATACATGGTATTCGCCATGGCCATGAACGTGGCGCACGGGGGAAGCGAGACGGAGACGGGGCAGGGAGCGGATGGAGGGGGCGAGCATGGTGGTAATGGAAAGAGCCGGTAGAATGCTTGATTTAGGTTAGCGTTGGGATGGCTTGCCAAGTTCACGCGCTCATCTCGTATTCTGCGGGTTGAGATCGGGTACACGTTGCGGAGTTGCGGCGATGATGGCGGCCATCTATGTATATGCGGTCGCTCCTCTTCCGTCCCTTCCACCTCGAACCATGGCCCACCCCGTAAAAATCACCGTCCCCGCCACCAAACGCGAGGTAGAGATACCGACAGGCCTCTTTATCAACAACAAATTTGTCCCCTCTGCAGACTCCAACGAACGCATTCAGTGCGCATGCCGCCTCTCCATCCCATCTCCGCCGTGATATGATAACGATCGTAACAGTGCGATCAACCCCGCAACAGAACAAGTTATTTGCTCCGTCGTCGCAGGTACTCTCTCCCTGCCCTCGTTTGCTTCTGATCTTATCGTCCCCGCCAAGGATCCGAGAAAGACATCGCCGTCGCCGTCGCGGCTGCTCGCAAGGCTTTCCAAACCTCCTGGGGGAAGAACGTCACCGGCTTCGAGCGATCTCGCTTGCTGAACAAGCTCGCTGATCTGATCGAAAGAGATGCCCAAGTCCTCGCAGAGATCGAGTGTCTCAACAACGGCAAGCCAGTCAAGTTAGCCAGGTAATCCCCCAAGCTTCATCAGATTGGCATATCTCCTTGACTCCCCTTTGCCAGGGACTTTGATATCGGTGACACTGTCCAGTGTCTGCGCTATTATGCCGGATGGGCAGACAAGATCTCTGGCGAGGTAGGCTTGTCGTATGTAATTCCCACTCACCTCTCACCCTTCTCGTGCATATCAGACGATTGAAATCGATAACAAAGCGAAACTCGCATTTACAAGACATGATCCAATCGGCGTTTGTGGACAAATGTAAGCAAGTCACCCTGCTTGCATTCGACTCGTATCAATGCTGTACAGCATCCCTTGGAACTACCCAATCATGATGTGGTACGCCCCCTATGCACATTGCATAAGAGTCTCGTAACCATTCAATTCAAAACAGGGCCTGGAAAGTAGCTCCAGCACTTGCATGCGGTTGCACGATCGTCATGAAGCCGTCAGAGTTGACACCCTTGACGGCACTCTTGTTGTCCAAGCTCGTCGTTGAAGCTGGGTGAGCATGCCCAAACCTTGTAACCGTGGGAAATGATTATTGAATACGCAATGCAGGTTCCCGCCTGGTGTAATAAACACTGTCAACTCGCTAGGACCCGTCGGTGGTGCAGCACTTTCTGCGCACGGAGATGTCGACAAAGTGGCCTTTACTGGTTCCACTGTTACCGGCCGAAAGATCATGGAAGCGGCGGCAAACAGCAATTTGAAAAAGGTTCGTTTACATGCCACTCCCGCGAGGCAATAGACACCAGGTCAGTGCGTTATGCGAGATAGGTATCGCTGGAGCTTGGTGGAAAATCTCCGCACCTTATCTTCGAGTCCGCGGACCTTGACCAGGCTGCCAACTGGGCGTGTCTTGGTATCCTTTACAACACCGGCCAAGATTGCACCGCGGGCTCCCGTCTGTACGTTCAAGACAGCATTTATGGCAAGTTTATCGCCTTGCTGGTGGAAAAAACGAAACAACTTGTGATCGGAGACGGTTTTGCTGAACAAAGTGGAGGTGGCCCCGTGGTCAGTCCATCCCGACTGGCTTTCGGCCCTGGTTTTCTGAGTTTGCACAGGTTTCCAAAGCCCAATACGACAAAATCTGGGGATATATTGAGAGTGGTAAGGCTCAGGGTGCGAAGCTCACACTTGGCGGTCAGAAACGCCATGGCCAAGGGTTTTTCGTGGACCCGACCAGTAAGCCTAGTCCCGGCCGAGTTCATTTAGTCCCTAAACGACCGTCGTGTTGCAGTATTCACGGACATTAGACAAGACATGAAGATTGTGAGATTTTGCTTTGATGCTCCCGGACAATGTCGCTGATGCGTGATACAGGTCCGGGAAGAGGTACTTGGCAGGGTACTGCAGGTTGGCGCAGCCTGCTGAAATGTACTCTAGATCTTTGGCCCCGTTCTTTCTGTTGGGAGATTCGCTACGGAGGAAGAGGCGATAACCCTAGCAAATGATACTACTTATGGTCTTGGTGCTGGGCTGCACTCGAGTAGGTCTAACATACTACAAAGGGCCTTGCGGACCTCACCAGGTGCACTTTTAGCCGACGCCAACCAATGTATGCGGGTATCGTCCGCCTTGGAAGCTGGAACGGCATGTACCGTCATCTTCGGTGTGGTTGTATGCTGATAGCGCCTTCCAGGTGTGGATCAACCAGTACAATTTGCTCAACAATAACGTTCCATTTGGTGGAAAGAAACAGAGCGGCATAGGTTTGTGGTAGGGGATTACCGCATGAATCGTGGAGCTGAAACTTTCCAAGGTCGCGAACTTGGCAGGTACGCCCTCGACGAGTATACATCCGTCAAGGCCGTACACTGGAGCTTTGGAGAAAAGCTCGACTGGCCATTGTGAGAAAGGTCCGGGAGCGCCCGTTTTACATTGAAGCAAACTTTGTTGGCCGTGCCTGTTCATCAACCACGTTGTATTGGTATTCTTAGTTTTGGGGTGTAAGTTTACGAAGAAAGAAGATTGTAAATGAATACCGTTCTCACTCCTACGTGTCCGTGGCAGCACGTCATGTGGTATATATGAGGATCTCGACACGGTGAACACGGGAGTAGTATGCCAAGGGGCGCGCACAGGATTGAACTTTGGAGTCCGAAATTATAGAAGTGTGGCACACACGAGCGGAAGAGAAGCACGAGATATTGAACTTCGTCCCAGCGCGTATACGTATGTACATGGCTCGAATATCAAGACTAAAACGACGACCACATGTACAAGCTTTATGTAACATTGATCAAGTGCAGTCGTGATCACCGTACACATTACGGTGGTCGTACCAGCCACCTTGACTCATCGCCACCTGGTTTTGATGAGCGGACCTATCAGATCAGACACATTAGAAGCCGCGAAAACAGCACAGCAACGTGAATCCTTACGGTTGGAACATCAGCTCTGTGGGGTATTCTCCTTGGGTGGTTTCCGGGGGCCAGTACGTAGCATCCTCTTGGGGAGGAAATTGATACAGAAAGTCGAGAGAAGTAGCAGAATCACAGTGGGGGGTTCCACCCCACGACTCAGGGGCGGGCTCTACGGCTTCCGTCGCCAGTGGTCCTTGCTGTGCGACGGCGGGCGTCGTCTCGACGGACAAGAACAGGCTACACTGAGTCTTTCGTCTCTCGCATCGGAGGCACTGCCTGGAGTTGTCGTCGTACGTGCACTGGAACAGCGCCGAGCCGAGTCAGTCGTCGTCAGCAAGAGAGGGAATAAAAATAAAAATAAAACCTTTTTGTGGCTTTTGCGGCAAGACTCACAGGCTTCCTTGGCTCTTTCGGAGGTGACGTTCATGGCTGCTTGGCTGGAGAGGAGACCAGACCAGGGGCTTTAAATACTCGAGCGAGGGCGAGTGCAGTCAGCCAGACATGCACTCATGGCCCAAACGTACGGATCAGAAAAAGGTTGTGCGATGATCAGCAAACGATAAGGACCCTTTCTGATCTTCACCGCGAGTGTGGATGATGTCCTGCGGAGGTGCAAAATCAAAGTGAGATTCACCGCATTCTTACGCTCGGAGCAATATAATAACCGGGTACAACAAGATCGTGGAATACGCATCACGGTGCGCATGTTGCATGCCAGTGCACGTTGAACGTCCGAGACCAATGTGGTATGCCACTCGTATCTGCGCTGGAGAAAGGGCATCGGAGGCACGGAGCATGCGCTGTCTTGTATGCAAATTGTGACATGCTTGGCCTCCGAGAACCAAGGAATTGAGCCAGATCCAGGCTGATCGACCTGAGCGCCACAGTCGAGTGTTGGTCTTCGCGTTTCCCTTGACCTTGTGGAGCCTCGAGTCTCGACATTGTCCCGCGTAGCAAGTCGCATTCACCTCTTTATAGCAGGCCTGCCTCGCCCATGGGGTGTGGTGGACAACAATAAAGCTGATCAGTTTTCTTTTTTGGTGCGTCATTGAAGACTAGGGATGTTTGATCCAACTTGCCTCAGACAGGCGACCCTGCATTAGTCACTGCGGAGTCATTCGCTTGTTCCATGTGGAGGCTAGAATGCGAGCCAAACCATGCGACCACAGCGTGCGTTCATGTGCCTTGACAGGCATATGCGAACACGCCCCCAAAACCCGAGTGTCGGAGAACGAGAATGATGGCGGACAACAAATAGCACAACAAGGATAACATTTGCGGAGCAGGTCATGACAAGAAAGATAGCAAAAGTCCACGGAATGTCAGAAACAAAAGGTGAAAGCAGCGTTCTAAGCATAAGGGTGAACTAGGCTTCGCCTGAGCGGGGGAGACTGGCATCATCATCTTGCTCATCAGCAAAGGTACCGGGATCGTCGGGCTGGGTCCCTGTCACGACATATCTGTTTGTTGGCGTGAGATATCCAGTTTTAAAGTCCAGTAAAGATCGCCAACCCCAGGTTTGGTGCCTCATCGGTTACGCTTCGGGTCGTAAAACCAGACAAAGTATAAGGGTCGCAAGATCTGAGGGTATCCTACGGTGAGCAAAGGTCATCAAAGAGACAAATCAACTCACATAGTCGATTCGTGTTCATAGTAATTTTGAGCCTGAGGGTAGTAGCCAGATCCTGTGGCGGCAGCAATGTTCGAGCTGGAGCGGTTCGTGAGAGGAGAACTTGAAGTGCAGAAGGAGGCGTCTCACAAGTCCTGCTGATAGTTTTCCATGCCTGGCGCGAGAGGCAACAAGTTTGGTGTCTGCAACCTGGGCATCGTGTCTTCTTTTAAGCTGCGGAATGTAGGGAATTGATAGACGTACTGATCCTGTCCTGGCGAAAGGATGGCGGTGTTCAAAGACTGTGTCCCTTCAGAGCGCATCATAATCCATTCCCGTGGCTGTAGCGTATACTGAACGTCGGGGTCAGAGCCTCTTGGGAGTTCCTCGATGGTGCCACCCGCAGACGGCGGTGCAGCAGGGTGTCGGACCGGCTCAGGGTCCTGAACACCAAATCCCGAGCTCGGGCTTTGGGAGCGGGCTGCTCGAGCTATATTACAGTCTAATTTCTGCGTAAAACAACGGCGACACGGCCCGTCGTTTGTGCCATATTCCATCGGCTCGCACTGGTGTCCGCCTGAGCGATGCTTGACAGTTGTATGCGGGGGAACACTCACACGTTGCTTTGCTGTCCGGCAAAAGTTGCATGCTTTATCGGTGCGGGGCCGTCTCTGTGCTGGCTGTTGAGTATGACTCGAGGAATGTCTATGAGACATGGAGAAGATGGGATGATGGGAAGCGTAGCGCAGACAACCTCTTTTTAAATCTCAAGGCTTTCCGGCCTACGCATTTGTGTTTAGAGGGTGGCATATAATATTTAAGGGACTAAACCTTTCGTGTCTTGTCACACAATATTCAGAAACTCCCCGATTAAGCTTGAACATTCCACGGAAACGGTTCAAAACCTGGTTCAAACCTGCCCGTGCAACTTGACTGAATGCAGTAAGTGAGTGCGAATTAATGAAGAACTGCGGAAGGAAACCTCATGATAACGAGAAGGCGTGAATGAGAGAGCGGATGATAGCTGGCGGATCAGGGCTGGTGACACGGTTGGAATATGGGCCGAATTTCCTTTTTCATGATCAGCGCTGCCAATGCATCCGGGGGACACTCTCTGTGCTCCCGCTCTCCCTAGCCTACTTAGATCCAGGCTGTGGCGCATGACAAACGAAAAGACCGCTGACCACGTTGGAGACAAATGTGCTCAGCAAAGGATGCAACAGGGTTCAAGTAAAACGCACGTAAGATACAGTACAATGTCACAGTGCCAAATAATCCTTCACTTCTTCTTCGGTTAGTTTACGGAATGTAGGTCGCGGACGCCCGGTTTCTCCACCTTCCTTTTCTGCATCGAGTTCTTCCACCGTCGGCACTGTGACCACACCAATCTCGATGGTTTTCTCTGTCATCTGGCCCTCGAACCCCTCCTTAAGGGTTAACAGGGCAGTATGAATTGCGTCTTCCAGGCTAATATCATCGTTGTATCTTTTTACGTTTAAAAATGTGAGTTGCTGTGCACGCCTGTGATGAGCCAACATGCGCAACTTACCGCTTTTCCAAGAAAGTCTTTGCGTTTACCATATTCTTACCTATCGCACTGGCCTTCCAAGCCCAGAATGATCCTGATGGATCAACTTGATAGAGACAACACCCGCGATGAATATCGTATCCTGCGACTAACAGCGACACGCCGAACGGACGCACACCACTATTAAAAAAATGTGGAGCTGGAGCAAACGGGCCACGTGTGGGAACCAACTTACCCAGACTGTGTGGCTTCCTGCATAACGGTCGCGATCTCTTGAGTCAAGACTTTCGTGGGTGGGTACTCTCCGTACACTTTCCAGTATGCCTGGGCACTTTTGCGTGCACGTGCGATGAGGACGCGAAAATCGGGGCCCATCCCTGAATAGACGATGCCGATGTTGGGGCAGACGATGGCAACCTTTTCGATCATAGAGTCGTCAATCAGTATGGACGAGGACTTCTTCTCTGTGGCGATGACGATGCCGTTTGACGCTAGAAAGCATGAACATCCGTTGGACGGATATTACTATGATGATACCTTTAATCCCGAGGCTTGTGGTACCCTGTGAAACGGCGGCCAGAGCGTGTTCAATCTGCACAAGCTTTCCACTCGGCGAGAAGACAGTCAGGGAATAGCTGGGGGGAGATGAG
>JBBPSN010000030.1:33592-45062 GCA_038093615.1 Austroboletus olivaceoglutinosus | reverse complement strand
TCGTCGAGCATGTCGTACAGCGTAGATATCTTCCTGTCCGCATCGGCTATCTGTGCGATCGTGAGCACGCACAAGGCACAGAAGCAGAACGGATCAGATTACAATCGGGAATTGAACGTTGGTGGGGCCGTACTTGGCGCCGTACTCGTTGATGTCCTGAACCCACTTGTGGTGGTCATCGAGCCCGTTGGCAGAAATACCGATGACCTTGACGTTGCGTTTCTCAAAGTCGGCTGCACGACGGGCGACCTCGCCGAGCTCAGTGGTGCAGACGGGAGTAAAGTCTCCGGGGTGAGAGAAGAGGATGGCCTGGGACGATATCAGCTTGCTGGGCTGGCTGGAACGAGGCAATCCGTACCCAAGAGTTACCGATCCATTCATGGAAGCGGATCCGGCCAGCTGTGGTTTCAGCCTCGAAGTCGGGGGCGGTGTTA
This sequence comes from Austroboletus olivaceoglutinosus, assembly GCA_038093615.1. NCBI lineage: Eukaryota > Fungi > Basidiomycota > Agaricomycetes > Boletales > Boletaceae > Austroboletus > Austroboletus olivaceoglutinosus. The sequence goes on along the minus strand of JBBPSN010000030.1, from coordinate 44,628 downwards.
CCAAGACGCAGGGCGGGCATGATATGATGGAAGAAACACGGACGATCAGATAACGAGCGCCCTCTTATCTGAAATACTTGTGATAAAAGATGGCGTCTTCGCTTCTCACGACTCGCAGAGCATTAACAAATTTATTGCAATTGTTGCGTGCTCTAGTAATACGCGACCGCATGCAAGATACTGTGTGGATGTCGTTCTTGCTGTGCCTGAAGGATCCTGTCAACATCCTCATCAATGTCTTGCGACGCCTCAATCTATAAACCCCCCGATCAGCACATGGTTCCCATATATCATGCCAACTTACCGCTGCAGCCAGATCCAGCATCGCCTTTCCTGCAATGAGTGCCTCCTCATGGTTGTCCTTGATTTCAATATTAATGATATGTACGGGTTTGTTGAATTCGCCGCCACGACCGAGGAGATCTATTTCGTCCGTCAGCTTAATAAAGCTACCTCGTGTTGCGCGCAGACCCACCATCACACACAGCGTCGAAGCAGCGCTCCTCGCATGTGATCACCACATCAGCGATGGTTCTGCTATCCTGCCACCGTTCTGGAGCCAATTTGATTCTGCGATTGCGATCTAGCATCTGCAATAACCCATTTACGGTGTACCTTGCATCCGTAAGACTAAATGCAAAAACGTTCGTCACCTTGACTCACAAACGCGGGTCTTTGGATTGCAGCTCCTCATATATTGCATTATAGGGCGTCCCGAATGGGTAGATATTTGGCTTATCTATTGAGGGACCGGGAAGGCGAACAGCGGAACCTGTGCCGTACGAAATGACTCTATAGCCTGCCTTTCTAAAATCTCGATTAGCAAGCTCCGCGGTACGGAGCGCATTGCTTACTGAAGGACGTGATGGCCCTCCATAGAGCGGTTCTGGAAGGCATCAGAATGGTAATGCTTGCGGTGGCATTACTTAACCTCACCTGGTTACTTGCGCAAACAACACAGAATAGCGGTCGCGGTTTGTATGTCGATGTGGAAAACACCTCGTTATTTACTGACGTTGGTGCACTGGAACTGGCACTCGTTGACGTTTGGTATTGCACTTGCTGCGGGGTTGCATGCGAATCAGTTGCTGGCCAGCTTGGCTGCGGCTGTGGCGCTGGTGGGGCAGGCGATCCCGACGGTACTCTTTGAAAGCGTGGGTCGCCGCGTGCCAGGCGGGGATCACGCGCACGACGAGGGTCCATGAAAGAACGTCTGTTGAAAGAGAGAAAAAGTGTGAGCGCGATTCAGACGAGAAGGCACGAACGTCAGCAGTATCTAGAACATCTGTAGTCTCCACCTCGACCCAGCAAACGAGCGGGTCAATGAAGCTTCCACTCTGAATCATCAAGCGAGAACTTGACAGTGAGACGGTACTTACTCCGAAGTGAAAGCAAAAAAGGATCAACAAGTGTGACGCGAGTCACATCCCTCCTTCCTTCTCCTCGCAATGGCGTATGTTTGGCTGCATGACTCCCCCTCTGACATACTCAAAACTTGACAGATTGCAGGTCATCACGCAAAAAATGTCTTCCCTCCGCTACCCATCCGAGGATGATATCCACATGATTGTGTCTGCTATAGCCCGTGACGAGCAAGCCATAGACGCATTGAATTCTGAAATCAACACGATCATGACACAATTGGAGCGGGTTCGTCTTCACAAGATGAAGCTTCAGGAGAACGTTCGGCAGTATAAGTCATTGATTACGCTGGCTAGACGCATCCCGCCCGAGATCCTCGCCAACATCTTTGAACTGTCCGCCGAAGGCGGTTGGACTCGCGCACCCCTCGTCGCCTCCCATGTATGCTCTGCTTGGAGGAAAGCGGCGGAATATCCACGCGTCTGGTCCCGCATATACATTAATTGTGGGCTTGGCAGCCCCTTGACCAAGACGAAATTATGGCTTTCCAGGGCGCAGCAGTCTCCCTTGCATATCACCCTTGATGTTCCTGCCAATGCATTGTCTGTGGAGGAAGTTCTCTCCATGCTCTTGGAGCGTTCCACTCAGTGGAGGAGTGTCGACATTCGGACTCTTGACTCGGTCCGACTAAATCACATTTTGTCACTAATGCACCATCCATTTCCCGGTTTGTCGAGGTTTGACTGTGTAACCTACTGGGAAACCCCCACAGCAGACCTTGTTGACTTTTCTGCGGTTCACAACGCCCCTTCGTTACATCAACTCGACATTGGGCTACCTGATTTACCTCGCTGGAGCATCCCTTTCCAATTGACAAACCTGCGCCTCTTTCTTTCGACACACAGAATTCTTCCAAATCCGGTCACTGCTTCAAGATGGACCAGTATGCTCGCCAATTTGCATGGCTTGAAGCATTTGACGCTGGAGCTCGCTAGCGACTCGGACTACGATTATGAGGTTGATACCGCGCAAGTGGTGGAGCTTCCTCAAATCGAATCCTTGACACTTGTGGTACCCCGTGAACTCGTCGGGGCGTTGATCAACATGCAGGCTCCAGCGCTTCAAAAGCTCCTCCTCCGCTGTTTTCCAGGAGACCAGCACCCCTTACTTGGCCAGCATGTTCGCCGATTCCTGGAGTCGTCGCCCTGCATTGAATTGTTAGAATTACACGATGTAGACTTAGCTCGGGAAGAGTTGGTGCAATGCTTCACATTATTACCTCGACTGGAGGAGCTTCGCTTGCACGACAGCGACATATCGGATGACGAACTGCGGTTCCTGTATCTATGCCCGAATCTTGTACGGTTGGATGTACGGTGGTACACGCATCTGACGGGCTCGGCGTTGGTTCAGCTGGTCATGAGCCGCATTCAAGTCGAGATGGCGATACTCGAGCAGGCCAAGGTGATGGAGGAGGTGGCCGCGATAAACTGTCTACACGTGAAGGAACAAGACGTCCTCGATCTCGCGGGATTCACCACATGCAGGCTTATGCTGAGATCGGGGGACGACTTTTGCCGTGAGCAGAACCAAAAGGCTAGTGTCTTGGGCTGATGACATCGTCGATTCAGGCAACAGAGGCTGCTGTGCCAACGAGAGATACAGACAACGCATGCGCCTTCGTCACAACATTGGCTTCCACGAGAAGAACCCTGTGCTCGCTAGAATTACTCTGTAACTATTGTAGACATGTCAGTCGCAAACTATGGCAGACGGCGGTCGAAAAGGACACCGTCCACCTCAAACAAGGACATGATCCATCTTCCGCTGGGAGTCCTGGTCAACCATTGCGCTGGCGACGTTCTCAGCTCCCAGCGGTGCAGATTTGAAATAAACTGCTCCACTCCACCAAGTCGCGCCATGTACGTCACGTGGTCTGTCCTCGATGATTACTCGACCCGACGACCAGCCAACTCGCACCTTTCTCTGACCTCATGGGATTCATAGACCGCACTGCAGACTTCCGGGAAGTCATAAAGTCAAACCAAGGCTCAACGCCTTCCCCCAAGCGCCGAAAACTAGCACCGGAGGCTGAGCCTCGTGATACCTTCGGGAAGCGATATATGGAGGAGGCTTATATTATCGTACGCCATTTGTTCCCAAAACTCGTTTGCCTGCGACTGACGTGGCACTGGCCAGCTGAACCACATAAATTCCTTAACGCGGGTCTTGACCAATGTCCGCCGGCCTTACCTCAACGTCGATTCCATCTCGAGCCCACTTGTGCGGCAAGGTTCTCGGAACCTCGACTTCAACAGTTCCCAGCAGATGTGGTCCGAGATCAAATATCTCTCAAACGAAGAAAGGGACCAGATTGATCTCCAGGCCCGACTCATCCTCACCCGCTGTGCGGACCGTGTCAAGGAGATGGAGGCTCTCGAAAAGCGTGCGTTTCTGTCTTGTTTCACAAACCAAGCAACCCTTTCAACTTGTATTTCTCAACAGGGCGTGCCGAGATAGCTGCACGTAATACAAATCCACTTGCACGCTTTCTCCCGGCGAGACTGGTGCGGGGTGATTCAGCTACGCTTCCAGAGTATCTAGCCGCTCATCATGCGGGCATGACGTGGTACCTCAGTCGGCGGTTAACCGAGGCTAGTCAGCTCCAGAAGGAGCTGCAAGAGGAGCGTGTCAAACGACAACTTGAGCGAACTCGCTCGCTCGGTTCGAGTGCTGTTCGCCAGGTTGTCGCAAATCAATCGAGGGGTGCACCACAAGGGGGGCAGCAGCCGGCGAATGACAGCTGGCTTGGTGGTGCTTCGTCTGCGCTCGTGTCCGGCATCGCTGCCACGATCGGTTCCGCTTCCAGTCGATCTGCCACCATCAAGCCGCTCGGATCCACCTCTTCTGTAGAGACTTCGGATGATGACGATGAAGAGCTAGAACTAACTGAATCACAAATTCTCCAATTCGAGACTGAGAATGCAAACATTCTGCGGTCGGTCCAGGATACGTTGGAGTCGGTGCAACAAGCCGAGGCACGCTTGATCGACATCAGCAATTTGCAAGTGGAGCTCATCACGCACCTCACGCGTCAGACCGAGATCACTGAGCAGCTCTATGAAGATGCAATAGCAACTACTTCCACCGTCGAGAAGGGTAACGTGCAACTCAGGGAGGCGAGACGAAGGGCAAAGGACAGCAGAATATTCATTCTCGTGTTCCTTATCGGGGCCAGCCTGTCTCTACTGTTCTTACACCTATACTAGACCTCGTGGACCTTCTCTGGTATGGTATACAATATTTAGTCATCCAAGTAGACAAGTTGATATACCGCAGGTATGTAATATGGCAGCTCGAATGCTAAAAATTGCTCCAGTTCCATTCTTTAACGACGCACAGTCAGGAGCGTGCAAGGAGGGGGACGCCTTCCTCGGTGTTTTCCGGTGCCTCTGCTTCTAGCCCATCAGTGGTTGGACGAATGTCGTGTAATGAACCAATTTGTTTTTGTACCAAGTAATAGACTACACTGTTGGAAGTCAGACGAGATGAAATTGGACAAGGGGGAAAATGTCGTACAAGCTGGAAACAATTGAGACTAGAACGCCTCCTATGATCAAGGAGCTATTGAGGAGCTTGGTCGCTAGATGGACGATCGCTGTGAGATGAGCAGCGAGCCGAAGCGAATAGCATACAGGTGTCCATATGGCTTCTCTGTTCGCCGTCAGAGAGGCTTGCGATACGCGACCCTACGAAAACGTAGACCAACACGCGAGGAAGCACGAAGAGGGTGGCGAATGTAAATTGGGTCAGGGACACCGACTCGATGCTCTAAGGCACGAAGAAGTGAGGAGCCAGTTTCATCAGGGCGAATTACTCACGGCGAACAGAGAATTGGAATAGACCCATGGAGGAAACGGGGAGATGCGGATGAGGATAATGAGAGGCAAGCCTCTCGCACGCTGCTCGACACAATGGGGACGGAAGAGCGTGATACATGAAATTACTAACAATAACAGCTTCGAGGGCAGCCCATTTCTCGTTGGTAGCGGCCCATTTGCGCAAGCGATTGCTAAAGAGAGAGCGCAAGATAACGAATGCGAGAGCCGATCCGCCCACAGTGGCAATCGCTGCGGGAATGAACCCCAGCATACCATAGGTGAAACCACAGAGGTTTATGAGGGTCGTGTGTCCGATGAAAGGAGGAAATGATATCAAGACTGGACAAGCTGAGAACGAAAGGACGGCTGCAGGGGTGGAAATGCGCACCAATCACGGCAACAAGGATGAGCGAGCCATACGGAAGACGGCGAATTACGAGTGCGAGATCGTACATGGCCTGCGCAATGCGATCCGGCGAGACCAGAGCGATGAAAGCGATGAGGCCTGCGTTGAAGAGGAGGAGGAAACATATGGTGGCCTAACCCTTGCGGTTACGACGGAGATGGGGGACAAACTGGTAGCGCCGACCTTTGTATGGATGCTGAGCTTCTGATAGTGCGAAAAGACGGAACGTGCGAGGGAACTGCGCGGAATCATATTTCGCTGTCGACGGTGGTGGTCGGGGCGTGTGCACAGCCATCCAGCGAAAAGGTCAGTGAACGACACGCTCGACGCCTCATGGAAAAGTTTTCTGCGTTCAGAGTGAGTATTTCATCTCCTCGCGCTTTGCACCAGCTCACCTCCAACAGGACCCTGGAACGGGAATACAGGTCAGCCTCTCCACCGTGCCGCTCCTCAACACCACTCAATTAATCGCCTCGACAGCCGTTTCTCTTCCCGCTTCCACCGCCAGAACACTCCTTTTTACTCTTCCTTTTGCTCCCAGTTCGTGTCACATTTGCCGTATTGCGGTCCGCCCTCGTCCTCGCGATCGCCTTCCTCCATCTCCTCCTGGCAAATACGCTATGTCTGCTTCTCGTGAGTCGCTCTCCCGTCTCGACTATCGCGTCTCAAAAATCAGACACCGGTTCCCGTCCTCCATTGCCTCGCCGAGGGGCTGACTACTGGTTTGCTGAGCAGACTTGTCCTTTATGTCCTCGGTTTCCTCTCGATTACCGAGGAGCAGGTGGCCCGCAAGCGAGGGTTTGTCTCCTTTCATCATCAGGCGCCTCTGTTGAAGCCTTTCCAAACAGGCCGTTGGACGTCCGTTGGAATCCGAAAGCCGGGGACATCATTGTGTCCAATTGGAGCTCCTGGATCGACATCCTCTGGCTCTCCTACCGGTGAGTCAAACCGTCAGACACGGGCAACGTCGAACTTATTCCCGTCGCAGATTTAACCCAATCTTTGTTCTTCCCGTTGCCGACGAAACGAAACCACTTGTGCCCTCTGTTCCTGGCGGAGAAACCATATCCTACAGGCCAGGTCGCAAGACTGGCACCGGCTCTGCCGCGATATCTACCCCGACTCGGTCCATCGCCCCACGTCTACCCATCCGTGGCTTCCGCCGAATGTCTTTGCTAGCGATGATTCGAGCCACCGGTCATACTCCACAGCCATCCTCCTTTACTTCTCTGGAAGACATTCGAAAATCCGCAAAACGACCAGTCGTCGTTTTCCCCGAGTGTACAACGAGCAATGGGCGCGGCCTTCTTCGATTTGCTCGCGTTTTCGAGGGCTATAATGTTCCCGTCAAGGGGTTCAATGTGTTCATCATGTGCACCAGGTGGGAATGCATATACATCGAGTTCGAGTCTGTCTCATGGCTTGTATCCCTAGATACAACCCCCCAACGATGTTCCAGCCATCCTTCACCCACCCCATTGCGTCCTCCGCATGGAACCCACTTCACCATTTATTCACCATTGCGACTGCATTGTCCCCACAGACCATGTCGGTGCGCTTGCTTCCACTCTCCGAGTCCCCTTCTTCCCAGCTTTTCATGGTGAGCGAGGTTTTCCCCGACTTGGCAATCGACACGCTCTCCGAAGTGTGCGCCGTCTTGATCGCCAGAATTGGCAAACTGAAACGCATCGGATTCGGTTGGGAAGACAAGGTGGCATTTTTGGATCTCTACTCGGCTCAGCGGAAGCAATAGCTCGGCCTACTCGTTTGCCTACATTGGCCACGGTCTGCGTGCGCAGAAGTTTCATCTGCGGATCGCTCGAGAAGTCGCCTCAAAGGCTAATCTCCATTGATCATTCATCTTAGTAGCTAATGATCGATGAAGGACCGCGGGACGTATTACATGACATATACATACCTTAATCTAAGCAGAGCAATACAATAGATAACATACATGTACATGTCTGACAAACTCATACAGTCTATCTCATGAAACCGGTTGATTCAGCATGTCTTGCATCAGCATCGCCCAATTCTCATTAATACCCGACTCGCCAGAAGTAAAAAGGCCGAGGTTGTCAAAGCTATTGCCTACTGGCTCCGCAGAAGGCAGTCCGAAAAAGTTTGGATCGTTAAAGTTTCCCGCAAAGTAGTCCTCAAAAACAGGATGCGTCGGTGTCGACATAAAGGTCTGTTGAGGTTGAGATGGCGATTGAGCAGTCATATCAGGTTGGACATTAGAGAACACATCAGATTGGAAGGTAACGTTTTGGTTAAAATGAAATTGGGTGGGGAAAGCATTGGTACTGGTCGTTGTTGGACTGGGCATCTCAGGGGGTGGTAGCATCCTCAAGTATTCCACGAGTGATGGATGAACTTCGGGCACGGGCTCCGAATGGCTATGACTATCCTCTGAAGCATTGGACGGAGAGCTCGCAGAACTCGTTGGCATCGGAGGAGATGCGTTTTTGACACTTTTACGACTGTGCCGTGAGAGGATTTTGCTGACTAAGACTTGTGTCTGGCCCCCGAACACCGCAAGCTCATCGACACCAGTCTCCGGTAGAAGCATGGCAGGACCAGTACCACGGGAAGTAGTCTTATTGATAGGCACTTGCCCTTGTGCCTGTTGAGCCTTGGCTTTCACGTTCATTAACACAGCCTGGAGGTCATCCATCAACCGAAACCCGACATGGAGACAGGATTATAATTTACCAATCCGGATTTGGCACGGGGAGATACTACCGCTCCGCTCCTAAATATGTTCAGTGCCAGATCGAGTTCTAGCCGTGCAGCAGGTGCCATCGTAGAAGACGGAGCCCTCGTGACGATGGATCCGACAATAATCTGGACATAAATGAGTTCATGCACTGTCCCAAGAAGTCGAGCTAACCGTGGCGGACAACAGATGGTGCCACATCGTCCAAAACCGAGAAAACAATTGCGGGTATTTCTGGAAATTTATTGCAGTGGTTTTTATAATTGCCGAAGCACATCGGTACGCAGCAAGAAAAGACGGTGCATAAGGGCTATTAAGTGGATTGGCAGGAAAATCCTGCATTGCCTGTGCAAAGAAGCTGCGATGTATGTACATCATTGCTAAGACGGATGATGAGTACGAGAAAGTAACTTTGAACATGAAAAACATACTGGTATTCCTAAACTGGGATAGCATCCGACCACGCATGTAAGCGGTTGGCGTAGAGTACTCGTCAATAGAGCCAGAGTGGTATAAATTTAATGAAGGAGGGAGGATTCTCTCCCGAACTTTCCGATCCAGTTCTAATATGGTGTTGTACGTCGGTGGCGTGACAGTAAGCGTGGTCTCAAGCACTGGTATGAATACCTCTTTCGTAAAAGAGTATTTCCAGCGGAAGACTGCAAAGTCGATTCAACGGAGCGGTGAGGGCAACAAAAATAAAATCTCACAGCCAATCTCAGCTTCTCCTTTGTTGTTGACAGTCGCCGTGTCATCCTCTGGGAATTCGCAGTCAACATACGACAGACTGATTGATGGCGGACGCCCAAGAGTCATGCACTGCTCGAGTGAGATATTAATTGGCAAACTGATTATGGCAATACTTACATGAAACATATCGGCTGTTAAGAGTTCCCAAAAGAAGGATCGACGTCGTTGGATCGCTTTCGGGCTCATGTTGAAACGCGCAGGATCACGATCTAAGTAACCGATGAGAACATTTTCCACTTTGATTACACGGACATACGTAGACCCATCTGCGGAAATAAATTAGCGTCACTCGACTGTTACACTGAAAACTCACACTCTGCGCGAGCTTACTCGCGATTGCCATAACTGACCAGGCACAGTCGAGTGTAGGATGCCGCCCATGATTTGCGTAGTAGAAAGACATTAAACACAAGGCTTGTAAAGTGTGGATACTGGGCAAGTCATAAACCAACTTCAATGACAGCGCCAAGCGAGCGAGATGAAAATAATTTTCAGCTTCACTATTGTAAGGAGGGAGGGTGAGGTCCGTTAGCGCGCCGTGGGCGAAGACCAAGTACAAGACAGCTAGAGTGTGCGGAGAAATTTCTTTCATGTCCTCGGAAACCTCCGATTTCCTATGCTGTGCAAGAGCATAAGCGGGGGCCAGGACATCATCAATCAGCTCTTCGCGAGTAACGGGACGAAAAACCCAAGCGGAGTTTTCCAAGTAAGTCTCGCACAGGGCTGTAGCACGCGGATACTGGGGGAGCAAATCGAGCAATGTGTCCAAGGCCTCGCTCCGCTTGCTATCATCGCTGAGGCCGGCGTGATTAAAAGGAACCATGGACGCCAAGCGATCAATTTCAGATGAGATCGGAGGTAAATTGTCCATAGGAGTAGAAGAATCTGGGTCCTTGCCAGTCAGTTCTGCGCCAGCCTGTTCGTGCAAGATGTTGGAGCGCATCACACCACAACTAAACGCCACCTACCAAAAAGAGGGCCTGAACGGAAGAATTGCCATCAGTGCTCCTGACCCGAGGACATGAAGAGAAGCTAACCTCAGGGCCCGCCGTGCGGCCAAAGTAATTGGAGTCTCCCCGTTCGGTAATTGTAAGGGTCCCCATGCCACTTATCGGGATACCTTGCTCATCTCCAGAGGATTCTCGAGGAGCTGTTTCAAGTTCATACTTGATAGCCAACAGTTCGTCAGATAACAAAGGGTGGACGTCGTTAGAAACTCCTGCTTGGAATATAGCCAAGGCATCTTCGAGGGAACGTATACGGTTACCCATCTCTGAGATCTTGCGATGCAGATGCTCCGTATCGGCGAGGACGAACCTGAAACGGACATTTAATTACTGGATGCACTCGAGCATAAGTATTCATAGGTACACACCGAGTACCCGTTCCGGTTGAAAGACTCCCTGCGAGTCAAGTCAAGCAGACAGTCGTTTCCGACGATCACAGGACACACCGTTGGGACATATTGAGGGGCAGCCCCTGCGTACACAAGAGCCACAGGGCAATTTTTTGTCGCACTTGAGCTTCAATCTGAAATGCAATGAGAAACATGGAGAGCGAGGAGGAGGGAGAGCACCTTCTACACTCTGCACAAGATATCTCGCCGCGAGCACGTTTGAGCTCTATCTCTTCCTCTGTGGATATTTTGCGGAACTGTCGTCGGGCGGCAGGGTGCGCCTTTGAGGAATCGACTGGCATGGCTGTCGTTAGAGTCAGAGCTGGCGATGATCTCGGACAGTTATCCTTGTCTCGTTTGACACTCCGCCGATTAATATCTGCTTGGTCAGAAAATCAAACTGCACGTGACCGAAACGCGTCGCGCCAAATTGCTCCCGCCGCGTCCAAGGCGTCATCACCAGCACCACCATGCACCCGCTCGCCCGTCCCCTCCTCCTCCTCCTCCTCCTCCTCCTCCTCA
>JBBPSN010000030.1:8508-25567 GCA_038093615.1 Austroboletus olivaceoglutinosus | reverse complement strand
TCATATTTGCTGAGTCGGAGTGTGAAATCCCACGAGGGTGTGAATGCAAGTGGCGTGGAGTCCACAACACACATCAACAACGCGTCGCGTAATTATGTTGAACGAACCAAATACGCGCAACCCGTTCGCCCATAAAACTCGCCGTGCGCTGCCAGTCAATTCCCTACTCAAATGGCTACCTCTCTTCCTACTCGTCCATCATCCCCGCTCCCCACCCCAAGCAAGAAGGTCCGTCCCCCTTCTCTCCCTCCCTTTCCTGTCTCATGCCCCTTTAGGCTGCGCAAGCAATTGCCGCTTTCTCCTTGGACTCCCCCTCCAAGCCGTGCCTCGTTGACGACAAGAAGCGTTCCGTCTCTCCCGACACATTGGGGGACGAGTCGGACGAAGAAGATGAACTCAGTGTTCTTCGCTCCAAGTTTGTCGGCGAAGTCGATCTACCAGAATGTGAGTTTCCACCGCACTCCCTTCTCATCCAACTAACCATCTGCACAGGTGAAGAACCACTTCTCAAAGAATCCAAGCGCCGCTTTGTCCTTTTCCCTATACAATATCACGAGGTAAGTCTACCCTCTCCTCACGCAACTTGCGTTGACATGCCACAAGATTTGGCAAATGTACAAAAAGGCTGAGGCATCCTTCTGGACCGCTGAGGAGATGGACCTCTCAAAGGATATCCATGACTGGAACAACCGTCTCAATGACAACGAGCGTCATTTCATCTCCCACGTCCTCGCCTTTTTCGCTGCCTCCGATGGCATTGTCAATGAAAACTTGGTTGAGCGCTTCTCCAACGAGGTACAAGCTGCTGAGGCTCGTTGCTTTTATGGCTTCCAGATCATGATGGAAAACATTCATTCTGAAACCTATTCTCTCCTCATCGACACCTACATCAAAGACCCTGCACAACGCGAGTATCTCTTCGACGCTGTGGATACTATCCCTTGTGTCAAGCGCAAGGCCGACTGGGCCCTTCGATGGATTTCCGACCAGTCTTCAACGTTTGCTGAGCGCTTGGTTGCCTTTGCCGCAGTTGAAGGCATTTTCTTCTCTGGCTCCTTCGCTTCCGTCTTTTGGTTGAAGAAGCGCGGTTTAATGCCCGGTCTTACCTTCTCCAACGAGCTCATTAGTCGTGACGAGGGAATGCACACCGACTTCGCATGTTTGCTTTTCAGCCACCTCAAGCGCCGCCCACACCCAGATGTCGTGAAGCATATCATTACGGAGGCAGTCAAGATCGAGCAAGAGTTCCTGACCGGTAAGATGTCTCGCAAATTCAGCCCATCGCTTTTACTTACCTGAGACTTAGATGCATTGCCTGTTTCTTTGATCGGAATGAACTCAAAGCTCATGTGTCAATATATCGAATTTGTCGCTGATCGTCTGCTCGTCTCGTTGGGGAATGAAAAGGTGTACAACGCAACAAATCCTTTTGATTTCATGGATATGATATCATTGCAAGGCAAGACCAACTTCTTTGAGAAGCGGGTATCCGACTATTCAAAGGCGAATGTAAACCATAACCAAAAGAGTGAGACGGTCCCTAGCAAGGTCTTGTGAGTACAGTTGATGTCTCGTCCTCATCTCTCCAAGCTAATCATGATGGTGAATAGCTCGCTAGATGAAGACTTCTAATCTCGTCTTGCCATTTGCTCGCATCGGTATCCATTCGACTGCAGTGCTGTCGCATCATGATATATTCCATGGCATTATTTAGACTTGTTGCACTACTATTGACATGTACTACCATTATTTACTCGGCGATACCTCCTCAGCAGCATTGTTTTATCCGCACTGTTATGAATACAATCTAGTTGACTCTTCATATCAATTCCCGCACTGAGTATCCAAGTTCATCAAGTCGACTGAGGTAAGGAATTGAACCGCCACTGTTCCCAAATGTTTGACTTCCCTACAGGCATGAATGTCTTGGTGCCCCAGCTGATGGCATAGTGCTGGAGTACTAGATTTAGTTCCTCAACTTCATCAAGCAGTTCGAGGTGGGATATTCTGTGTGCAAAAGTAAGACAAAGGCCAGTGTCTAACAAGAAACTCACCGCTCGAGCTCAGAGTGGCTGATGTACTTCTCGCGTACCTCGTTCAACGTCAGCGCATTGGAGAACGTGAACTCGTGTCGAGCGAAACGTTCACGGAGCGAGTCGACCGTGGGGTACGGTGCCGCACCTGGCAAAGCTACGTTCCTTGACTAGGATCGCACTGAGATGAACGTCATGAGGGGAAGATGTTCAAAGATACCCGCAAGTTATTCAGCATGACTTGACCAAACGCGTCCTGGAGGCCAAACATCTCGTATACAACAGTCCCGAGGATACTGCCGTCGTCAGTAGAGGCAAAGTGGCGCACGAACCAGTCGATGAGGGTAGAGCTGGAGTCTGGCGACATGTAGACCAACACACACTCGAAGAGCAAAAGGGTAGGGAGCGAGGGCGATAACAGCTTGTCGAGCAGCGGTGCCAGGGAAGTGGACGGTGGATGACGCAAATCGCATGGAAGCAAATGATATTTGCTCGAGTGGAGCGCGGTTCCACCGGACACTTGAATTCTTGAGATGACTATCCGACTTGACCGTGTCGCAAAGACTCACCGATAACAATATCCTCGGGGGAGCCTAGGACCTCGCTGAGCAACTTGCTTTTGCGGATAGCCATCGCCTTCTTGGTAGTGACATCCGGAAAATCGAGTTCAATGTATGATTTCAAGGCCTGCGAGCGTGGCCTGGTCTGCGTAACGTTACCGCCAAAATTCAAAAGAGAAGTCAAGGACGAGCCACGTACGCTTATGCGCCAGAATCTTGTATCGCTCCCAGCTCCGAGGCTTACGATCTGGCACACCGTGCCCTGTTTCTCGCAGAACTCTAGCCACTGCTCCACGAGCACATCGATAGACGTGGAGCGAACATAAGTTCCGATGTTGATCAACGGGGGACGAGCGGGTTGGAACTGAGCGCGAGGGACGAGATGGGTAATGAAAGGATCTTGGAAGTAGCCCTTCTTCACCGCAGAGAGTCTTGCGAGAGCTGCATCCGTATCCGTTTGGCGAATGGCACCATCGCTATCTGCACTACGATCACGATCGGGTGGTCGAGATGGGGGTAACATCCTCTGTTGAATCTATCCGACGGGAACAAGCCGTGACAGTAGACTTAGTAATAGTATTTGGTACTAACTGCACTACACGCTCAACGGTCCTCATCAACAAACTTCGACTCACACGAGCAAACTTAATTTTACCTGATCTCTGCATACTGGCGGGGCAATGGCGGTGTGAGCACGGAGTCGTCTCGTGGCAACATGAGGACATATAGGACGCAAAGGCCTTGAGGGGCGAGCGCTCGCACGTCGTTGCTGTCTGGAAGAACCCTTTGAAAGACTTCGACACATACATATCGCGTCAAAATGCATGGAATATATAATTTACTCGAGATGAAACGACGAGTCGAGTGGGCGATCAACGTTGCTTTTTTGACTCTGTCAATCTTTTCTCTTCGGTTTCCTGCAAGGATTTTCTGTCTTCCAATATGGAGGTGATGATGTAGACTACGAGGACCAGGTTTGCAGCGCCGACGGCAGTTATGGCAGCATAGTTGTGGTTACCTGAGAACGGTGCAGTGAGCGGTGCTCAAGGGCGATTAAGAGTAACGCTGCACCTCCCCACAAGTACCTGAGCGAAACGAAGTAAGAAGAGATGGGCAGAACAGCAAGCGTGATCGCGAAGAACAACAATTTGATGAGAGCTCCCCTAAACGGAACATGAGGAACGTCAGCGTGCAAGATGGAGCAACATACCTCGAGGCTGCTTGTGCTGCCGCATCAGCAGTGATGGACTGACTGCTCATGGCGGGTGTGGTCGAGCGGAACGGTGGCAGTGCTCCAAACCAATGCCAACTTACTACCAACTACTACATTGAAGTAGTACATTGCCAATGTCCAACTCCTTGCCATCCTCGCCGAAGCAGCCAACAATACCGGAAGAAAAGACATCGGAACAACCAAACCCCCTCCCATCGCATCACCCCGCTCGCTGGCTACATCTCTCGCACTTCGTCACGCGCTCCGAGGCCGATATATTACTGTTCTCGACTACTGTCAAACTCCTTCTTTTCCCCTCCTAGTGAGCTTGGATACACATCTTTATAGATTTGACTCTCAGGCATAATGCAGTCGTTCCACAGACTTCGAGGTACACCGTAACTGGCTTGCAATCACTTATTCACTTCCCATTTCCCAATGGTATTTTGATGTACGCCGTCACCTAGTATCGACTGCCACTTCGCATTGACCAATTTAACAGACCACATCACAATGGAGTGAGATCCCTCTTGACTTGTGTTCGCGAAAATATTCATTTATGCACTACAGCGCTTGACTACCCTCCATTCTTTGCTTATTTTGAAAAGCTCTTGTCAATTCCCGCATCGTTCGTTGATCCACAGATAGTAAACCTTTATAACCTCAACTACGACGCGTGGTCTGTTGTCGCATATCAGCGAAGCACCGTAATATTGACTGAGCTTGTCCTCGGCGCAGCATTACTTAGGTTTGTGACCCCCGAAATCTTGGAGCAATGCAGTAAACTAATCCTGGAAATTTAGATTCATTCGTGGAGCGGCGAACCCTTCGTTGCAACGTATCCTCTCTGCTTCCCTCTTCCTCCATCCCGGTTTCCTCATTATCGACCATATTCACTTTCAATACAATGGCTTCATGTTTGGAATCCTGCTTTGGTCCATTCTCATGGCGCGCGAGGTGCGAAATTTTGTGTCAGAGATATGCGTGATAATATTTGTCTCCTGTTATAGGGTAGAAAATTGGCAAGTGGCCTATTGTTTGCTGTGCTTCTCAACTTCAAGCATATCTACGTGTACCTTGCGGTATGCTCTCTGGCTTCATTTTAATTTCTTTTTACTTATAACTTGACAGCCTGCTTATTTTATTTATCTTTTGCGTTCGCACTGCATGTCCTCTTCCGGCGAGATTCTTCCAACAAAGTTCATCTCTCTGGCCAACACGGTGATCCTGGTTTTTGGAGCCTCGCTTGGACCATTCATTTTGATGGGGCAATTGCCGCAACTTTTGTCTCGCCTTTTCCCGTTTACCCGCGGCTTGAATCATGCTTACTGGGCTCCAAACGCATGGGCTTTGGTGACAGCGTTAGATCGCGTGCTGTTTCAGCGTATGTTTTTTATTTGTCAGGTTTTCAGCACTAATTTCGTACACTCGAAGTGACTAAACGTTTTGGCACCTATCTGATGGTAAATCAAGAAGGGATAGCTTCTACATCACGCGGCCTTGTGGGAGACACTGTCTTTGCTATTCTTCCAACCGTCAAGCCGATTCATACGTTCGTGGTCACGATCGTTTTCCAGATGGTAAGCAGCATGTACACTTTTGCGGTACGAATTATTGTCTGACACTTTCCAAGTTTTTCCTGGTGAAGTTGTGGAGAACACCAAGCTACAAGTCCTTCCTGACTGCTCTCACGTTGTGCGGCTACACCTCGTTCATGTTTGGTTGGCATGTCCATGAAAAAGCCATCCTTCTCGTCCTCGTACCCCTCAGGTAAAGTCCTCGTGAACACTGATTTCCGTGGCTCATAGACTGGCAGTCTGCTTGCGGCAGATGACTACGCCCATTTTAAGACATATATGATAGCGAGTATCTCCGGGATATTTTCACTGTTTCCTTTATTGTTTACACCGAGCGGTGAGTCTTTTCGGTGGGAGTGGTACCTATGGTTTTTACTCGGGCACAGAGACTTTGGTCAAGACAGTCTATTCCCTTCTCTGGGGCGTCATGGCACTCATTCCACTGTACAAACAAGTTTATCAGTGAGCAAAACCTTCGTCATCGTTTGTGAGTTCTTTCTGAGCCTTCCATAGGTTCCCAACTACGTTTCCTCGGGTGATATTGGAGCATTTGGAAAATGCATATTTGTTGGGCTTCGCTCCATTACTGGCGCTTACTCTTGCCTTTCCGTTGGTTTTCAGTGGAAATTCACAAGTCGAATTTCTTCCTCTGATGATCACAAGTGTGTACTGCGCACTTGGTCTAGTGTGGGCTTTCGTACGATTAGGTGCAATATACCTAAGGCAATAGTAGTATGCCCCCCACACGGGTAACCAAGTTGTATCCATTAATCTAGCGCTTTGAGATATGGACCACTGTATCTGGATGGTCAGCGTAGAGAGCGCTGCTAGAATCATTTTGACTTGCCGTCTTCGTCCTCTAGGATGTGATCCAAGCCGACCTTTTGCCCTCGTGCGTGCTTTGCGCTGGATCCCCATACGATCGCGCTATGTATAGTTCAGTGACGACGTAACGAAACTGTCAACCGACTTACTATTTCATCTGTTTCGCAATCTCCTTGTGAATAGCATCGCAAAAATCTTCGACCGAGCATCTTCCCCGACGCAGGACAACTGGTGCAGAATAATCCGGCGATTGACCTCGTGGTTTTGTGTAAACACGGACAAGTTGAAGAGCATCCCACATCTTCTCAGTCAACTCGTCGACGTTCATCCACTCCTTGGATGATACGGGGACGCTGTTCGGAATTTTGTATCTGGATAACAACGTCAGGCGTCCCGTCAAACGGGGAAGTTGAAGTGAAATACTTACAGAAGGTCGAGTTCCTCTATCGAGATGGCGTCTATCTAATGGGAAACCATAAAATGCCCACTAAATTAGTATGACAGCACTGCTTACTTTGTTGAGGACCTATAATTATGAGTCAATACGAAGATTCCACATATGGTTTATGACATGAACCTACATATACAGCAGGTATGTATACTCTGTAGGTTATGAGAGCTGCTATAAATAGGGAGGGACGAAACCTTGCCTGTTGCCTTCGATTACATCTACCAAGTCGTCCGAGGTGCAGTTTGGTTCCCGTATGGTGACATCCGCATTGCTGAGCTTGTACTCGCTGAGTACGGCTTTTATTTCATCGTGATCAATGTTTGTAAGCGGCACGGTATTTGTGATGGCGATTCCGCCCTTGTCTTTCTTGCGAACTATGATAGCGGGAGGCTTTTTGTTGAGTCGGATGCCAAACCCTTCCAGTTCACCTTCAATGATTTTCTTGTCTCCGAGAGGCTTGAGAACATCAAGCACAATGAAGATGAGGTTGCAGGTCCGAGCAACTGCCAAAAGAGAAACATGTCTTCAGTGAATGGCTATACGGCGCGCTGTGCTTCATTTCGTACCGGCGATGACTGGTGGTGAGACCGTCAGCAAAGAGAGTCATACATGCAAGCGATCTATTCACCCTGGCGACCTCTGCCACGGCCGTCGTTGGCACCCTCGATGATACCGGCTAAAGAGGTGCTGAGCATTGGTGTCTGCACAATACAGAACACTCACGTAAATCAAGGATCTGTATCGGAGCACCGTGAACTTTCAATGTGCCGGGAACGGTGGTGAGAGTGGTAAAGTCGATCTCCGATACCTCTGAATGGGTTCCCGTGAGTTTTGACATGAGGGTAGACTTGCCGGTGGGTGAGCATGGAGATGGATCTGAGGAGGGCCATCGCGGTCACCTTTCCGACGGACGGGAAGCCGACAAAGCCAACAGATGCAACGCCCGTTCGAGCAACATCGAAGCCAATGCCTCCGCCGCCGCCGCCACCTCCGGACGGCGATATCAAATCACGCCTGAGCTTTGCGAGTTTTGCCTTGAGCTGACCGAGATGGTAGCTGGTGGCCTTGTTCTTTTGGGCTAAATGATTGGATACGTTTGGCACAAGGACAAGGATATGTACACAAACATACTTCTGGCCTAGAGGCTGGGTGAATGAAGGTGTGGCGGGAAGACGGTGCTCAATATTACCATTTCATCTTCGATTTCCTTGGTGGGACGGTCAAGGAAGATCGGGCTAGACAAAAGAGCGACGTACTTTGATTTTCTGTACGGTGGTCATTGTTGCGGATCGAGTAGGGGATGTTACATAACCGAGGGGTTCCTGTTGCCTTGATACGACTCGGTGGCCTTTCCTTCTTGCCCCATCTCTGCTACGTCCACAGCCCGCTACCGAGCACTCCTGTCTTTCTTTTCCCCCCCGCTCCTTCTCGTGTGCCTGTATGCGACTGCGTCGCACCCGCACACCAACGATCTTTGTCCACCACTCTCCACCACTCGCTCGTCGCTGTGATCGCTCCCTGACCAATTATACCGTCCCCCCACAATGTGTGCTGGCCCTGCATGGAAACGAGAGGTCGTTCCTGACCACAAGGTGCGGCGTCTCATGATTTCTGCCCCAAATCTCGGTGTCAAACCTGGCTTTGTAGTTCGACTTCATCGATATGCGAGAATTCACAGACAATGGATTCCTCATGCGGCTAAAGTGAGTATGCTATTCGTGCTCAGAGTCGCCCTTCGTCCGAACCACCGTCTCACATCACACATCTAGGTATCTGTGGCTTTACATCATCATTCTCAAATCATTTCTCGTGTACATATCTGATATCTTTTCCGCAACCACGATGTTGACCACCTCCACGTGGTCAAATCAAATCTTCAACGACTGTCAACGCCAACAGGGCTGTTTCTATATTCCTTTTAATATCGGAAAGTGGCTCTTCGTGGGGTGCATCATCTTTGGTTTCCTTTTGGTGAGCATGTGCTTTCAATCCAGCCCTCTGTCTTCTTACCCCCGCAGTTGGCATATGAAGCTCGCAAATCAAAAAAGATAATAGCCAGCCGGGATATTTCATATGCTTTCACGAACGTGATGGCAAATCACTACTATTCACTCCGTATGTCCCATGTACCATGTCCCATTATTTATCATTCAAGTGCATTTGCTACAGGCTCATACGACTACTTCTGCTTTTTTGACCATATCAGTAATTCCACCAAGAAGAAGGATGACTTTGCTTTCTTCATTTTCTTCACCTTCAAGAGCAAGTCCTTTCAGATCTCTCTCGCTATACGATCTCTGACCTCGTTTAGGTTGGAAGCGGTTGCTTCTCTCTGACGGTCCTCGACAGACAATCAACGCCCTGACTCTCTACAGCATTTACCTCGCCAAGAAAAACAATGGCCCATGGTACGATGTATCAAAGTACTTTGCTGGAAACAGTCTCTCGACGTCCGCCCTCACTGTCACAACGTTCTTTACCTTTGTCATCTTTGCCGGCTCGCTCTTTTTGTTGATCATCGCCGGTATCTGTTACATTCCCCTTCTATGCTACATTCAAGGAAACCTGAAGGCAAGTTTTGCTCGCTCTTTGACCACGACAGACGTTTTCTGACTTTCCTGAAGGAATATGTCTGCCACAAAGTTGACAAAGTGAGTGTTCATCCATGCTCACTTTGCTCGTAAGTAATCAAGTGATGTTCAGCGTATTGCCGAAGTCATCAAACGCCGCAATAAAGCCCGGTTAGCCAAGGCTGCCGCACTTGCTAAGAAAGAAGCTATGGGCGACTTCTCTCACCTCAAGAACAAGAAGGGTGAGATGATAGCTAAGCCCTTACCACAGCCCACACTACCAAACCTCTCTGTCGACGACGATGATGCCACCTCCGTTGTCAAGCGAGGTCCTTCTCCGAGTCCGTACGCCAAGGACTATCACTATGCTTCTGATAACAAAAGTATCGCGCCAAGCTATCATACCAATCCCACAGGAGCTGACTACGCTGATTACCCACCCATGCCGGCATATAATGGAGCGTACTCTCACCCGTCATCAAGCGCATATGGACAGTACAACCCCTCTGCGGCTACCTTTGACGAGGAGCCCCCCCAACAGTATGCGTATGATGATGACTACAGCAGCCAGATCAATCTCCCTGCGACCGCAGCTCCTATCTCCTACCGGCATCCCGGAACGTATGGACATGCAGGGATGCCAGAGAACTATGTTGGGGATGCCTATGATGTGTATCAGGGCCGAACAACCTCCGCAATGCAGCCACCAAGCGATGGTGCAGTGGGAGGTGCTCGCGATGGGCAGGACTATCCGAGTCACTATGCACAGCCAGCATACGCATATGACTACGCATCTTACGGGGATCCATACCATCAGTACCAGAGACATGGTGAACAGGGCTCACATGAGTACGGACAAGCAATGTAGCCGCTAGCGTCTAGAGGTGAATTGTTGTGTCATTGTTTCTTTTCTCCCGCAGTGTTTTATTTACTCGATTTGACATCTGGTATTAATGAAAACCCGATTCGTGAGCTTGACCATCACAGGTTTTATGATGCGGTGCGCAGTTATCCCTCATTTGCTCCCATGGAACGAATTACCGCCCGACGTTTGGTTCCGGGAAGCAAGCCATATCCATTAATTGTACACACAGGTTCGGCATCAGTTGTGTTGCCATTGACAGTGCCTTGTCGCTATCAAAGTGCCCGCAGCAGCCAAAGTACTTAGCTTCACTGATAAGAACGCGATCTTGGCCGCTATGGGAAAATCATTTTTCCAACACGGATGGTGCCACCCGCCACCCACGACCGCTCGGGTCCTTTCCTCCAATGTTAAGCGGTGAGCAAAGATTCTAGATTCTCTGCTTCCATGTCAAAGACGACCCGATTTTGCGATTGTTTCGCGATGCCCGCGAAGTGCAACTCTTTTGGCTGATCATGTGCATGCGAATTCGCAGGGCAAGAGTTGGAAAGAGCTTGCGACAAACATGAGGTAATCTCCCAGGGGTGACACCCACCCCTAGGACTGTCAGTTCCTTTCAAGGTGGACACTGGTGGAGGCGAGGCCCCATCTACAACGGTGAGGTAACCCTCGCACCATGCTGAATTCTGAAACCGTGGCTACGCTTACCGACCAGTACTCGGTTCCTTTAAACGCCCTAACTTCTCTCTTGTATAAAGCACTTGATTAGACGGTCACTTGGCTATGTATGCAAACGCTGTAGTACTTCCTCAATTATTTGAAATGCCTTGGCCCGCGGGATTCAATCACCAGGGAGATAATGTGAATTACGACCGGTTCCGTCACTATCAACGTTTAAACATTCAATAGCGTTTGGGCCTTCAAGCTTCAAGGCCCGCGTGTTCAACACAATGTACCGACTGCTTGCGACGCAAGCCGGTCCGCCAGCTTTGGGAAAATTCAGGTTGATCGTGCTGTCAATGAAGGAAGCGTTCCTCATGTACACCCCATAGAAACCTCTACCCAAACTCGAGTGAAACGGTAGAATACTGGTATGTAGAATGATAAATACACCGTCTGGTGGTCCTGCAAAACTATGTGCGTGTCATAAATAATCAAAATGTTCTAGCGGAAAAGCTTTTCCCAAATGATGATCGCAATAAGCAGGACAAGCAAGACAATGATAGCGGCAGTCACTACACGCTGCTGGTACATCCTGGGTCATATGGTCAGAATGACGAATTATCAAAACGAGCCGAAGACACCGAATTTACCGCCTGATCATTTTCTTCAGCGTCCCTGACGCGCGGTCTATGGCCGTGTCTGCAGTCCGTAGCTGAGAAATGATAAGAGGCGTGTTTTGATCACGGCATTACTATGACTTACGGTATCCCTTGAGTTCTCGATTTGCTCGCGCTGCACACGCAGATTCATCAGAATCTCAGCACCCTGGTCTTCGGCCTCGAGGGCGATCCGCTGAGATTCCTGTAATCGCCTTGTGCCATCTTCCAACGTCGCAGTGCCTGCCAACAACCTCGTTCTGTCGCTTGTTGCGCCATAAGGCTCATCGGAGGTCGGTGTACCGACTCTTCCGGGAGACGTGAGCAAATCCGCCCGAGAAAACTGGGTGTGTACGTCCTTGGATGTCTTCTTGAACCTGGTCAGATCGGCTCTCGCAGTTCTGAGGCGAGTTTGGTACTGCGGCCTGATAGACTGAGGAATCCCTTGGATTTCAATCTCCATTTGCGAAATCTGGACACATGTTAGACAGTGAAGGATCCAAGGAGTAGAGCACATGCCATTTCATCTGCCTCGTCCAGCTCCATTTCTACACGTCTGAGGGCGGCTCTTCGTTGTTCTGTCCGAATACACGTTGATGAACCTCAATGTGTTATGCATGCGCTCTCACCTCCACGTTCATCTTTTCCATCGCCGTTGAGCTTTAGCCGTACGCTTTCGATTATTTGGCGAAAGTCTTGCTCGTACGTATCGAAAAGTGCGGTCGGGGAGTTATCCATGACGGTGGTGATGGTGGACTAGCGCTGCTGCGGCTATGTTCCCACCAAAAGAGGCAGCTGACCAAGTCGCAGCTGGTTATAAGCTAATATTTGCAGTCATGTCCTCGAGCACTCCGTCCGTACTGCCATGGTTATCCTGGCGCGTTACATTCATGCTAACAGCGTCGGTCGACAGGGTTTCCTTGTATCTCGACCCTCAAATACGGGATTGGGTCCTTTTCCCAATCACCCTGGTCATGGTAGGTGCACACCCCACCCTATGGGTCTTATTGACTGATCACGTTTCCAAGATTCTCGTTGGTGTGCTGCGACACTACGTCGTAGTCCTACTACAGCCTGCGCCAAAGAAGTCGTCCCGTGCAGCGCTTCGTGAACAGTGCGTTCCC
Organism: Austroboletus olivaceoglutinosus; assembly: GCA_038093615.1. Lineage (NCBI taxonomy): Eukaryota > Fungi > Basidiomycota > Agaricomycetes > Boletales > Boletaceae > Austroboletus > Austroboletus olivaceoglutinosus. The sequence goes on along the minus strand of JBBPSN010000030.1, from coordinate 13,033 downwards.
TCGCCATACTTTGTTGACGTGTCCGAAAACGAAATGTTGCATATATCCAGGCGGGCACTCGCGAGATCTCAAATACTCCGCGCCACGTCTGCAAAGTCGCCTATACCACCACTATACTACAAGATGATATCTCAGAACGTCTCCGAAGCATTCAAGGCTGGCACATATCTCAAAGATGGACCGCCCAAGGGTGACTCGGCAATGTCTGCGTCGAACCCTTTCTCGGACCCGGCTGCCATGGACGGTATGATGGCCGGGATGAAGACGCAGATGGTGATGATGGTACCACAAATGGTCATCATGGGCTGGATCAACTTTTTCTTCCAGGGATTCGTCCTAAGTGCGTCGTAGTCGGTTTCGTGTTGCATGTCGCTCAGGGGTTTCCCAGTTAAATTGCCTTTTCCCTTGACGCTTGGGTTCAAGTCTATGCTTCAGCGTGGCATCGAAACGCCCGATATGGACGTCCGGTGGGTGTCCTCGCTGTCGTGGTATTTCCTCAACTTTTTCGGCCTGAACGGGCTGTACCGCCTCATCTTTGGAGGCGATAACTGTGGGTGTTTCCGGCCTAGATTTGATGTTTCGAGATGACATGTTACCGTAGCTGGCGATGCTACACGGGATATGACGATGTCGCCGTTCGCAGCAATGGGAACTCCACAGGCTGGGCAGCCACAGGACTATGTGAAACTGTTCAAGGCGGAAAGAGACAATCTGGAATTTGCGGAAGGACTGTATACCTGGACGGGGGAGCACATGGAGAGCAAGATCCTGGGCAAGTATGGGAAGCTGGCTCCGGGCAGAGAGTAGCGACAGTACATTACAGTAACATCTAGGAGCAACAGAGTATTGTTACATGGCCGAAGAAGCACGTATCCGGGGGGATCGTGACGAAAGTGCGACCGTCTTGTTGGGGTTATGAGGGGAGATTAAAGGGAGATAGTACTACGTGAGACTGCTTCGCGAGCATTTATGCGATAAGGTACAATGGATGGGAAGTCGCGGGGTGGACCTATACTAGGCCGTCATAGAGAGAGAGCGCCTAGTTTGGGATTCATCACATGGGTGGGCCAGGGAAAATGAAATCATGTGGGCGAAACCTACCTGAACTATGGTCGGATCTTGCTTGCTGCCCTCTACGAATTCGTCATAAGTAAGCTTTGCGTCCTTATCTCGATCCATATTCCGAAAGATCTTGTCCACACGCTACGAAGGGAAGATGAGATGGGGGAAGCGGAGGAGACGGGGGGAGGGGACCTTTTCGGGAGTGTCTTCATCGGCGGGGAGCTTGACCATCTGGCCGGTCATCTTGTAGATGGAGGCGACGATCTGGAGCATCTCGTCGTAGGTGATGAAGCCGTCCTTGTCTATGTCATAGAGCTGGAAGGCCCCTGAGAGGGGGTGAGATGGGACGCGATGTGGCGGGCTGGGACGTACACTTGAGCTTCTCGTCGAGGCGGCCGCGGCTAGTGACGCTGAGTGCGCAGATGAACTCCTTGAAGTCGATGGTGCCGTTCTTGTTCTCGTCAAAGACGTTGAAGACATAGTCGGCAAACTCGCCAGGGTCGCCGAACGGAAAGAATTGCTTGTATATGCGACGGAACTCGGACCTGTCGAGCTGGCCGGAGGGACAGTCCTTGAGGAAGCCCTTGTACCTGGTGCGGGGTCAGACAGGGCGCGGTGGGATGAGCGGGGGATTCAGAGACCATTGCTGTAGTTCTCTCTTGTCGACTTTTGGGGGTGAGTAGTGACGACGAGGAGACGGACATGGCTTACAGTAGGTGTTCTTCTGGAGGTCTACGAGCTGCTCGGGGGAGAGCTTGGATTGCGACTTGCCCATTGTCGATGGCGATGGTGGGATCGAGGAGGAGGAGGGGGCCCTTTTTTAGTATGGTATAAGAATGCGGGGGCGCGGGTGCTGGTCCTCCTCCTCCTCCTCCCCCATGTGCTATCAGTACAACCCCCCCGCCGACGTGGCCACGCTGCCCTGTCCGATGTGCAAGGTGTTCAAGCCCAGCGCTGCCCGGTATGGTCTTCCCCGCCCCGCTCTCCCGCATCGCTCATCGCCCACAGCTGTCCCCACCTCCGCGACGTCTGCTACAACAGGGCCAACCATCCCCGCATCGACGTCGTCCATCTCAAAAATGCCGAAGGTCCGTCCCTCTCTCCAGCCCTCCCGTGCCCTCCCAACGCCCCCCCGCAGTAAAGTCCTTCAACGGCTGTGGCTACTGCAAGGTCTACTCCCCTCCTCTCCTCCGATCCCCCCCGTCCTCACCCCCCTTCCGCCACAGTGGGCTCGTTCGAACCCGAAACTCACCGTGTACAACAACAATGGCTGGCCCGGTTGCTGCCGTCCCCCCACCCAAACAGAGCTCCGCCTCATACAGCCCGCCGACTGGCCCACCGTCAGCATCGTGCACAGTATACCCATGCCCCCAGAGATAAAGTCCGTCCTCGACGCCATTCTCTCCAAGAGCAGCTCCCTTCCCCCTATCATCTCTGCCCGTGCACAGCCCCAGCACCAGCCGTCCCCCACCCTCGATCGCCGCAATAGCACCAGCAGCCCATCCGCCAGATCCTGCCAGCCCGTCGCCAAGTCCCAGCCCGTCGCCATCCCCACCCGCGGTCGCTCCGGTGGCAGCCCCGTCCCCCAGAGCTCCGCCTTGGCTGCAGGCACCACACCCCGTTCCTCCGACCAGCACACCCTTTCCCGCCGTCAGACATACACCGAAGGCTCCAAGGACAAGCCTCGCGCCCCATCTGCACGTAGACTTGTCGACCAGGATGGTTCTCTCTCTCGCCGCAACGGCCCCTCTCGGCCCTCCATCTCCGCCGTCGCCCCTTCGTATTCCCCCTCGAGACCCTCTACTGATTCTCCCGCCGCCTCGCACACAACCCTCGTCGATACGTGCCCAACTTCCTCTCAAGACGCCCCCTTTGGCCGAACTCTTTCTTCAAAAAGGTCGACTCTAGAGACCGCCATGGCTGCCCTCGAAGTCAGCAACTCTTCCGAGAGCAGTAGCGATAGTGGCAGCTCCCGTGGCTCCTTGTCCGATGCTACCGTCATATCAGACGGTGCATTTACAGACTACTTGTCCGACGAATCCGAAGCCGAGCTTCAGAGGCAGGCAGAAGCAAAAGCTGCCTTGGTTGCTCAGAATCAGGCAGAAGAACTTGAATTCAAAGCTGCTCGTCAACAGCTCGCCGGTGTCGGCTTGCGGCCTCCAAAGGCTTGGGATGATACCAACGCGAGTGCACCTCGTGCGACCTCACATGCACATGCGCCTGCCTACGTGCATCACTCGCCCTATCATTCGGCACCGTACGCGTCCGCAGCGGTCGCACATTCTGCTCGAGGTTAGTAAATGGTAGTGTCGAGCATCCGTCGAGTAAATATTTCTACAATCTGGGTTTCTGTATGTATGTATGCTCCCTTGTGCCTTGCTATCGTGCACTGCCTGCATCCGTTTTGTCGCCGAGGGCTTGTCTTGTGTATCATTATATGTATCCCTGCTCAATGGTCCCCTCTACTCCGCAGAGGTCCGACTAAGGCAAGTACTGGCCTGTGTACCTTGCCCTCTTACTCCATGAACCTCGCTCGACACTCCATCACCTCCACCAATCCAATACAGATCTTTAATGCCCAGTTCGACGCGGATTGTCAGGTATTCACTGCTTCAACACCGGCTGGTTTCGCCGTTTACCAGACATGGCCTCTCGGGCTGCTTCGCAAGAGAGGTACGTGTTGGGTTATCGACGCACTCGTTGACTGCTGATGTGCGTCCACAGAATTCACCGGTGGCACCTTGGCTGCCGTCGTGCCCTGTCACACGTCCTCACTGCTCTTTCTCCTCGGCGGTGGTCCCAGCCCCCTCTATCCGCCAAACAAGGTCATTCTATGGGATGATGCCACAGGCGTGGAAGTCGCCGAGCTAGAGTTCAGGGAGCGGGTGCGTGGAATCGCCTGTAGACGGGGCTGGCTTTCCGTGGCTCTGCGCCGTAGAGTCGTCCTCTTCGAGGTGCGTGATACCGTCGTCAGAAGGGCAGAATATGACACCTGTGACAATCCGCGAGGTGGGACGCTTCCCTCCGAGATGCTCGCGATACGGGCTTACATGACCCTCAAGGGATTCTTGCAATAGCTACTGCAACCTATGCCACGTTGCTTGCAATCCCAGGTAGGCAGATGGGGCATGTACAGCTCGTGCACCTACCCCCCTGTGCCCCCCCTGCGCCTCTTGGACCCCCTCCGTCCGTCCGTCCATCCAAACCCCCGCCCCCACCGAAGCACCCAGTATCGATGATAGCTGCCCACGAGTCCGCTTTGACGACACTCTCATTGCCTCCGTCTGGCCGACTTTTGGCCACCACATCATCACGGGGAACGCTTGTCCGCATATGGGATACCACTTCCGGAAAGCTCCTTCGCGAATTCCGTAGAGGCGCAGACACGGCGGAGATCTACGGGGTGGCCTTCCGACCTGACGAGAAAGAAGTAGGCGTATGGAGTGACAAGGGAACTGTTCAT